>JAHCLQ010000352.1:0-80945 GCA_023678885.1 Pogostemon cablin
TTTACTTCATTTTGATGCATATTTTCTTTATTACGATAAACATTTCCTTCGTTTCGATGATTTTTACTTCATTTTGACGCATATTTTCTTTATTAGATCAATATTTCTTTCGTTTAGATGCATACATATTTCATTTTAATGCATTTTTACTTCATTTCGATGAATATTTAATTCGTTTTGATGCATAATTACTTCATTTTTTATCTATATTTACTTCATTACTATCAACATTTTTCTTCGTTTAGACGAATATTTACTTCATTTTGATGCATATTTTACTTCGTTTTGATACATATTCCTTTTGTTTCGATGCACATTTACTTCATTTTGATGCATATTTACTTAATTGCGATCAACATTTCTTCGTTTCGATGCATATTTACTTCATTTTGATGAATATTTACTTCATTAAGATCAAAATTTACTACGTTTTTTCGCATATTTACTTCATTACGATCATATTTATTTCTTTTTTCGATGCATAATTTATTCATTTTGATGCATATTTACTTCATTACGATCAACATTTCCTTCATTTCGATGCATATTTACTTCATTTTTATGCATATTTACTTTATTTACGATCAACATTTCCTTCATTTCGATGCATATTTACTTCATTTTGATGCATATTACTTCGTTTTGTGCGTATTTCTTCGTTTCTATGCACATTTACTTCATTTTGATGCATATTTACTTCATTACGATCAACCTTTCCTTCGTTTCGATTTATATCTACTTCATTTTGATGCATATTTCCTTCATTAAGATAACATTTCCTTCGTTTCGATGCATATTTACTTCATTTTGATGCATATTTACTTTATTACAATCAACATTTCTTTCGTTTTGATGCATATTTACTTTGTTCTTGATTCGTATTTCCTTCATTTCGATGCACATTTACTTCATTTGATGTATAATTACTTCATTACGATTAACATTTCCTTCATTTTGATGCATATTTACTTCATTTTGATGCGTATTTCCTTCATTAAGATCAACATTTCCTTCGTTTTCGATTCATATTTACTACATTTTGATAAATATTTTACTTCATTAATATCAATATTTCCTTCGTTTCGATGCATATTAACTTTATTTTGATGCATAATTAATCATTACGATCAACTTTTTCTTCGTTTAGATGTATTATTTACTTCATTTTGATGCACATTTACTTCATTTTGATGCACATTTACTTAATTTCGATCAACATTTCCTTCATTTCGATGCATATTTATTTTTTTTCGATGCATATTTACTTCATTAAGATCAAAATTTACTACTTTTTTGCATATTTACTTCATTTTCGATGCATATTTACTTCATTACGATCATCACTTCTTTGTTTCGATGCATATTTAATTCATCTTGATGCATATTTACTTCATTACGATCAATATTTCCTTCATTTCGATGCATATTACTTTATTTACGATACACATTTCATTCGTTTCGATGCATATTTACTTCATTTTTGTTGCATATTTACTTCGTTACCGATGCGTATTTCCTTCGTTTCTATGCACATTTACTTCATTTTGATGCATATTTTCTTTATTACGATAAACATTTCCTTCGTTTCGATGCATATTTACTTCATTTTGACGCATTTTTTCTTTTTTAGATCAATATTTCTTTCGTTTAGATGCATACATATTTCATTTTAATGCATTTTTACTTCATTTCGATGAATATTTAATTCGTTTTGATGCATAATTACTTCATTTTTTATCTATATTTACTTCATTACTATCAACATTTTCTTCGTTTAGACGAATATTTACTTCATTTTGATGCATATTTACTTCGTTTTGATACATATTCCTTTGTTTCGATGCAATTTACTTCATTTTGATGCATATTTACTTAATTGCGATCAACATTTCCTTCGTTTCGATGCATATTTACTTCATTTTGATGAATATTTACTTCATTTAAGATTTAAAATTTACTACGTTTTTTTGCATATTTACTTCATTACGATCATAATTTCTTTCTTTTCGATGCTATTTAATTCATTTTGATGCATATTTACTTCATTACGATCAACATTTCCTTCATTTCGATGCATATTTACTTCATTTTTATGCATATTTACTTTATTACGATCAACATTTTCTTCATTTCGATGCATATTTACTTCATTTTGATGCATATTTACTTCGTTTTGATGCGTATTTTCTTCGTTTCTATGCACATTTACTTCATTTTGATGCATATTTACTTCATTACGATCAACCTTTCCTTCGTTTCGATTTATATCTACTTCATTTTGATGCATATTTCCTTCATTAAGATCAACATTTCCTTCGTTTCGATGCATATTTACTTCATTTTGATGCATATTTACTTTATTACAATCAACATTTCTTTCGTTTTGATGCATATTTACTTTATTCTGATTCGTATTTCCTTCATTTCGATGCACATTTACTTCATTTGATGTATAATTACTTCATTACGATCAACATTTCCTTCATTTTTATGCATATTTACTTCATTTTTGATGCGTTTTTCCTTCATTTAAGATCAGCATTTCCTTCGTTTCGATTCATATTTACTACATTTTGATAAATATTTACTTCATTAATATCAATATTTCCTTCGTTTCGATGCATATTAACTTTATTTTGATGCATATTTAATTCATTACGATCAACTTTTCCTTCGTTTAGATGTATATTTACTTCATTTTGATGCACATTTACTTCATTTTGATGCACATTTACTTATTACGATCAACATTTCCTTCATTTCGATGCATATTTACTTCATTTTGATGCATATTTTCTTTATTAGATCAATATTTCTTTCGTTTAGATGCATACTTTATTTCATTTTAATACATTTTTACTTCATTTCTATGAATATTTAATTCGTTTTGATGCACAATTACTTCATTTTTATCAATATTTACTTCATTACTATCAACATTTCCTTCGTTTAGATGAATATTTACTTCTTTTTTGATGTATATTTACTTCATTTTGATGCATATTTCTTTTGTTTCGATGCACATTTACTTCATTTTGATGCATTTACTTAATTGCGATCAACATTTCCTTCGTTTCGATGCATATTTAATTCATTTTGATGCATATTTACTTCATTAAGATCAAAATTTACTACATTTTTTTGCATATTTACTTCATTTTCGATGCATATTTACTTCATTACGATCATCATTTCTTTGTTTCGATGCATATTTAATTCATTTTGATGCATATTTCCTTCATTACGATCAACATTTCCTTCATTTTTATGCATATTTACTTTATTACGATCAATATTTCCTTCATTTCGATGCATATTTACTTCATTTTGATGCATATTTACTTCGTTTTGATGCGTTATCCTTCATTTCTATGCACATTTACTTCATTTTGATGCATATTTATTCATTACGATCATATTTCCTTCATTTTGATTTATATTTACTTTATTTTGATGCACATTTCCTTCATTAAGATCAACATTTCCTTCGTTTCGATGCATGTTTACTTCATTTTGATGCATATTTACTTTATTACGATCAACATTTCTTTCGTTTTGATGCATATTTACTTTGTTCCGATGCGTATTTCCTTCATTTCGATGCACATTTACTTCATTTTGATGTATATTACTTCATTACGATCAACATTTCCTTCATTTTGATGCATATATAATTCATTTTGATGCGTATTTCTTTCATTAAGATCATCATTTTCTTCGTTTCGATGCATATTTACTACATTTAGATAAATATTTACTTCATTACGATCAAATACATTTCCTTCGTTTAGATGTATATTTACTTCATTTGACGCATATTTACTTCGTTTTCGATGTTATATTTCCTTCGTTTTTGATGCACATTTACTTCATTTTGATGCATATTTACTTCATTACGATGAACATTTCTTCATTTCGATGCATATTTACTTCATTTTGATGCATATTTACTTCATTGCAATCAATATGTCCTTCGTTTTGATGCATATTTGCTAAATTTTGATGTTTATTTACTTCATTACGATCAAAATTATTTCGTTTCGATGCATATTTACTTCATTTTGATGCATATTTTATTTCATTAAGATCAACATTTCATTCGTTTTGATGCTTATTTACTTCATTTTGATGCATATTTACTTCGTTCTGATGGCATATTTTATAATATCTTAGCTCAACTAGATTTTTTTTAGAAAGCCTTAAAACCTATTTATTTATTTTATGCCAAAAGGGCATAGCCCTATCTTAGCCCAACTAGATTTTTTTTTAGAAAGCCCAAACCTATTTATTTATTTTATGGCCAAAAAGGCCAGCCCTATCTTGCCCAATTTGAATTTTTTTTTAGAAGCCCAAATTATTTATTTATTATTTTGTGGCCCAAAGTTTCAGCCCACTTAAATGGCCTGATATATAATTAGTAAGGCTAAAGTTAAAAAAAAAAGAGAGAAGAACGGGAGAAGAAAAGCAAAAGAGTGGAAAGAAGAGAGTGAAGAGGAGAAACCCTTGTTGATTCAAATTCTCCCTTACATCCCTCATCCTAGGTGGTTTTAAGTTGTTTTGAGGTAAGTGATGTGTGAATTAAGCTTCCTTTCTTCCATGGTTTTGTAATTTTGTGGTGTTTTTCTTTTTGGTACGTGGGTAATTCACAGACTGTTCAAACTGATTTTGACATAGCTATTGCCCTAGAAAGTTTGCAAACTTAATTTCTGTACGTAGCTGAACTCGTTAGCTTTCCGTAGCCCTTGAAACGCCTCAATCCGATTATTCTACAATTAGTTATAATTTTCTCATTAAACTGCCGCTAGCTGGAAAATTACAAAATTTTTATGTCGAATTCAAACTTATTTTCTATCGTTTGTTTAGTTAATGTATTGAAACGGGTTATGTGGGATTGGGACTGATGTTAAGGAGTTACATACCATTTTTATTTAATATCGACTAGTTCGAACTCAATTAGGATTTGTTTTTAGCAATGAAAGGGATGTTACCGCTAATAGTTAGTTTTATTTAATTTGTCTTTAATTGCTCATCTCCTTTTTAGTAAAGAACCATCGACGAAGGGCAGCGGACCGACTTCAGATTCCGGAGAGAGTTAATTACTTCATTACGATCAAACATTCCTTCATTTTGACGCATATATACTTCATTTTGATGCGTATATTTCCTTCATTAAGATCAACATTTCCTTCGTTTCGATGCATATTTACTACATTTTGATAAATATTTACTTCATTAATATCAATATTTCCTTCGTTTCGATGCATATTAACTTTTTTGATGCATATTTAATTCATTACGATCAATATTTCCTTCGTTTAGATGTATTTTACTTCATTTTGATGCATATTTACTTCGTTTCGATGCATTATTTCATTCGTTTTGATGCACATTTACTTCATTTTTGATGCATATTTACTTCATTACGATGAACATTTCCTTCATTTCGATGCATATTTACTTCATTTTGATGCATATTTACTCATTGCGATCAATATGTCCTTCGTTTTGTTGCATATTTGCTAAATTTTGATGCTTATTTACTTCATTACGATCAAAATTTTTTCGTTTCGATGATATTTACTTATTTTTGAGCATATTTATTTCATTATGATCAACATTTCATTCGTTTTGATGTCTATTTACTTCATTTTGATTGCATATTTACTTTTCGTTCTGATGCATATTTCCTTCGTTTCTATGTGCAATATACTTCATTTTGACGCATATTTTCTTTATTAGATCAATATTTCTTTGATTAGATGCATACATATTTTCATTTTAAAGCATTTTTACTTCATTTCGATGAATATTTAATTCGTTTTGATGCACATTTTACTGCATTTTTTATGTATATTTTAACTTCATTACTATCAAATTTCATTCGTTTAGATGAATATATACTTCATTATGATGCATATTTACTTCGTTTTGATGCATATTTCTTTCATTTCGATGCACATTTACTTCATTTTGATGCACATTTACTCAATTTACGATCAACATTTCCTTCATTTCGAAGCATATTTAACTTTATTTCGATGCATATTTACATCATTAAGATCAAAATTTACTACGTTTTTTTGCTTATTTACTTCGTTTTCGATGCATATTTACTTCATTACGATCATCACTTCTTTCTTTTCGATGCATATTTAATTCATCTTGATGCATATTTACTTCATTACGATCAACATTTCTTCATTTCGATGCATATTTACTTCATTTTTATGCATATTTACTTTATTACGATCAACATTTCCTTCATTTCGTTGTATATTAACTTCATTTTGATGCAAATTTACTTCGTTTTGATGCGTATTTCCTTCATTTCTATGCACATTTACTTCATTTTGATGCATATTTACTTCATTAAGATCAACATTTAACTTCGTTTCGATGTATATCTACTTCATTTTGATGCATATTTACTTTATTACGATCAACATTTATTCATTTTGATGCATATTTACTTCATTTGTATGCATATTTACATCGTTCCGATGCGTATTTCCTTCATTTCGATGCACCAATTACTTCATTTTGATGTATAATTACTTCATTACGATCAACATTTCCTTCGTTTCGATGCATATTTACTTATTTGATGCATATTTACTTCGTTCCGATGCATTTCCTTCGTTTCTATGCACATTTACTTCATTTTGATGCATATTTACTTCATTAAGCTCAAAATTTACTATGTTTTTTGCATATTTACTTCGTTTTTGATGCATATTTTACTTCATTACGATCATCATTTCTTTCGTTTCGTCGATGCATATTTAATTCATTTTGATGCATATTTACTTTATTTTGATCAACATTTCCTTCATTTCGATGCATATTTACTTCATTTTGATGCTATTTACTTCGTTTTGATGCGTATTTCCTTTTTTTCTATGCACATTTAACTTCATTTTGATGCATATTTACTTCATTACGATCAACATTTCCTTCGTTTTGATTTATATCTACTTCATTTTGATGCATATTTCTTCATTAAGATCAACATTTCCTTTCGTTTTTCGAAGCATATTTACTTCATTTTGATGCATATTTACTTTATTACGATTAACATTCTTTCGTTTTGATGCATATTTACTTTGGTTTCGATGCGTATTCATTCATTTCGATGCACATTTACTTCATTTTGATGTATAATTACTTCATTACGATCAAACATTTCCTTCATTTTGATGCATATTTTACTTCATTTTGATGCGTATTTCCTTCATTAAGATCAACATTTCCTTCGTTCGATGCATATTACTACATTTAGATAAATATTTACTTCATTACGTTCAACATTTCCTTCGTTTACATGTATATTTACTTCATTTTGATGCATATTTACTTCATTTCGATGTATATTTCTCTGTTTTGATGCACATTTACTTCATTTTGATGCATATTTAATTCATTACGATGAACATTTCCTTCATTTCAATGCATATTTACTTCATTTTGATGCATATTTACTTCATTGCAATCAAAATGTCATTCGTTTTGATGCATATTTGCTAAATTTTGATGCTTATTTACTTCATTACGATCAAAATTTTTTCGTTTCGATGCATATTTACTTCATTTTGATGCATATTTATTTCATTAAGATCAACATTTCATTCGTTTTGATGCTTATTTACTTCATTTTGATGCATATTTGTTTTTTTACTTGTTTGATGCATATTTATTCGTTTCTATGCACATTTACTTCATTTTGATGCATACATATTTCATTTTAAAGCATTTTTACTTCATTTCGATGAATATTTAATTCGTTTTGATGCACATTTACTTCATTTTTTTATGTATATTTACTTCATTACTATCACATTTCATTCGTTTAGATGAATATTTACTTCATTTTGACGCATATTTACTTCATTTTGATGCATATTTCTTTCGTTTCGATGCACATTTACTTAATTTCGATCAACATTTCCTTCGTTTCAATGCATATTTACTTCATTTTGATGAATATTTACTTCATTATGGTCAAAATTTACTACGTTTTTGTGCATATTTACTTCGTTTTCGATGCATATTTACTTCATTACGATCATCATTTCTTTCGTTTCGATGCATATTTAATTCATTTTGATGCATATTTACTTCATTAAGATCAACATTTCCTTCGTTTCGATGTATATCTACTTCATTTTGATGCATATTTACTTATTACGATCAACATTTATTTCGTTTTGAGGCATATTTACTTCATTTGTATGCATATTTACTTCTTTCGATGCGTATTTCTTTATTTCGATGCACATTTACTTCATTTTGATGTATAATTACTACATTTACGATCAACATTTCCTTCGTTTCGATACATATTTACTTCATTTTCATGCATATTTACTTAATTACGATCAACATTTCATTCGTTTCGATGCATATTTACTTCATTTTGATGAATATTTACTTCATTAAGATCAAAATTTTGCTACGTTTTTTTGGCATATTTACTTCATTTTCGATGCATATTTATTTCATTACGATCATCATTTCTTTCGTTTCGATGCATATTTAATTCATTTTGATGCATATTTACTTCATTACTGTCAATATTTTCTTCATTTCGATGTATATTTACTTTATTACGATCAATATTTCCTTCATTTCGATGCATATTTACTTCATTTTGATGCATATTTACTAGTTCGTTTTGATGCGTATTTCCTTCGTTTCTATGCACATTTACTTCATTTTGATGCATATTTACTTCATTACGATCAACATTTTCCTTCGTTTTGATTTATATCTACTTCATTTTGATGCATATTTTCTTCATAAGATCAACATTTCCTTCGTTTCGATACATATTTACTTCATATTTGATGCATATTTACTTTATTACGATCAACATTTCTTTCGTTTTGATGCATATTTACTTTGTTCTGATTCGGTATTTCCTTCATTTCGATGCACATTTACTTTATTTTGATGTATAATTTACTTCATTACGATCAACATTTCCTTCATTTTGATGCATATATACTTCATTTTGATGCGTATTTCCTTCATTAAGATCAACATTTTCTTCGTTTCGATTATATTTACTACATTTTGATAAATATTACTTCATTAATATCAATATTTCCTTCGTTTCGATGCATATTAACTTTATTTTGATGCATATTTAATTCATTACGATCAAATTTTCCTTCTTTTTAGATGTATATTTACTTCATTTTGATGCATATTTACTTCGTTTCGATGCATATTTCCTTTATTTTTGATGCACATTTACTTCATTTTGATGCATATTTACTTCATTACGACGAACATTTCCTTCATTTCGATGCATATTTACTTCATTTTGATGCATATTTACTTTCATTGCGATCAATATGTCCTTCGTTTTGATGCATATTTTCTAAATTTTGATGCTTATTTACTTCATTACGATCAAAATTTTTTCGTTTCGATGCATATATTTACTTCATTTTGATGCATATTTATTTCATTAAGATCAACATTTCATTCGTTTTGATGCTTATTTACTTCATTTTGATGCATATTTACTTCGTTCTGATGCATATTCCCTTCGTTTCTATGCACATTTACTTCATTTTGATGCAAATTTTCTTCATTACGATAAACATTTCCTTCGTTTCTATGCACATTTACTTCATTTTGATGCATATTTTCTTTATTAGATCAATATTTCTTTCATTTAGATGCATACATATTTCATTTTAAAGCATTTTTACTTCATTTCGATGAATATTTAATTCGTTTTGATTGCACATTTACTTCATTTTTTTATGTATATTTACTTCATTACTATCAACATTTCATTCGTTTAGATGAATATTTACTTCATTTTGATGCATATTTACTTCGTTTTGATATATATTTCTTTCGTTTCGATGCACATTTACTTCATTTTGATGCACATTTACTTAATTACGATCAACATTTCCTTCATTTCGATGCATATTTACTTTATTTCGTTGCATATTTACTTCATTAAGATCAAAATTTACTACTTTTTTTGCATATTTACTTCGTTTTCGATGCATATTTACTTCATTACGATCATCACTTCTTTCGTTTCTATGCATATTTAATTCATCTTGATGCATATTTACTTCATTACGATCAACATTTCCTTCATTTCGATGCATATTTACGTTATTACGATCAACATTTCCTTCTTTACGATGCACATTTTACTTCATTTTGATGCAAATTTACTTCGTTCCGATGCATATTTCCTTCGTTTCTATGCACATTTACTTCATTTTGAAGCATATTTTCTTCATTACGATAAACATTTCCTTCGTTTCGATGCATATCTACTTCATTTTGACGCATATTTTCTTTATTAGATCAATATTTCTTTCGTTTAGATGCATACATATTTCATTTTAATGCATTTTTACTTCATTTCGATGAATATTTAATTCGTTTTGATGCACAATTACTTCATTTTTTATCTATATTTACTTCATTACTATCAACATTTCCTTCGTTTAGATGAATATTTACTTCATTTTGATGCATATTTACTTCGTTTTGATGCATATTTCGTTCGTTTCGATGCACATTTACTTCATTTTGATGCATATTTACTTAATCGCGATCAACATTTCCTTCTTTTCGATGCACATTTTACTTCATTTTGATGCAAATTTACTTCGTTCCGATGCATATTTCCTTCGTTTCTATGCACATTTACTTCATTTTGAAGCATATTTTCTTCATTACGATAAACATTTCCTTCGTTTCGATGCATATCTACTTCATTTTGACGCATATTTTCTTTATTAGATCAATATTTCTTTCGTTTAGATGCATACATATTTCATTTTAATGCATTTTTACTTCATTTCGATGAATATTTAATTCGTTTTGATGCACAATTACTTCATTTTTTATCTATATTTACTTCATTACTATCAACATTTCCTTCGTTTAGATGAATATTTACTTCATTTTGATGCATATTTACTTCGTTTTGATGCATATTTCTTTCGTTTCGATGCACATTTACTTCATTTTGATGCATATTTACTTAATCGCTATCAACATTTCCTTCGTTTCGATGTATATTTACTTAATTTTGATGCATATTTACTTCATTAAGATCAAAATTTACTACGTTTTTTTGCATATTTACTTCATTTTCGATGCATATTTACTTCATTACGATCATCATTTCTTTCGTTTCGATGCATATTTAATTCATTTTGATGCATATTTATTTCATTACGATCAACATTTCCTTCATTTCGATGCATATTTACTTCATTTTGATGCATATTTACTTCGTTTTGATGCGTATTTCCTTCGTTTCTTTGCACATTTACTTCATTTTGATGCATATTATTTCATTACGATCAACATTTCCTTCGTTTCGATTTATATCTACTTCATTTTGATGCATATTTCCTTCATTAAGGTCAACATATCCTTCATTTCGATGCATATTTACTTCATTTTGATGCATATTTACTTTATTACGATCAACATTTCCTTCATTTTGATGCATATTTACTTTGTTCCGATGCGTATTCCTTCATTTCGATGCACATTTACTTCATTTTAATGTATAATTACTTCATTACGATCAACATTTCTTTCATTTTGATGCATATTTACTTCATTTTGATGCGTATTTCCTTCATTTAGATCAACATTTCCTTCGTTTCGATGCATATTTACTACATTTAGATAAATATTTACTTCAATACAATCAACATTTCCTTCGTTTAGATGTATATTTACTTCATTTTGATGCATATTTACTTCGTTTCGATGTATATTTCCTTCGTTTTGATGCACATTTACTTCATTTTGATGCATATTTACTTCATTACGATGAACATTTCCTTCATTTCGATGCATATTTACTACATTTTGATGCATATTTACTTCATTGCAATCAATATGTCCTTCGTTTTGATGCATATTTGCTAAATTTTGATGCTTATTTACTTCATTACGATCAAAATTTTTTCGTTTCGATGCATATTTACTTCATTTTGATGCATATTTATTTCATTAAGATCAACATTTAATTCGTTTTGATGCTTATTTACTTCATTTTGATGCATATTTACTTCGTTCTGATGCATATTTCCTTCGTTTCTATGCACATTTACTTCATTTTTATGCATACATATTTCATTTTAAAGCATTTTTACTTCATTTCGATGAATATTTAATTCGTTTTGATGCACATTTACTTCATTTTTTTTATGTATATTTACTTCATTACTATCAACATTTCATTCGTTTAGATGAATATTTACTTCATTTTGATGCTTATTTACTTTATTTTGATGCATATTTCTTTCGTTTCGATGCACATTTACTTCATTTTGATGCACATTTACTTAATTACGATCAACATTTCCTTCGTTTCAATGCATATTTACTTCATTTTGATGCATATTTACTTCATTAAGGTCAAAATTTACTAAGTTTTTTTTGCATATTTACTTCGTTTTCGATGCATATTTACTTCATTACGATCATCAATTCTTTCGTTTCAATGCATATTTAATTCATCTTGATGTATATTTACTTCAATACGATCAACATTTCCTTCATTTCGATGCATATTTACTTCATTTTTATGCATATTTACTTTATTACGATCAACATTTCCTTCATTTCGATGCATATTAACTTCATTTTGATGAACATTTACTTCATTTTGATGCGTATTTCCTTCGTTTCTATGCACATTTACTTCATTTTGATGCATATTTACTTCATTAAGATCAACATTTCCTTCGTTTCGATGTATATCTACTTCATTTTGATGCATATTTACTTTATTACGATCAACATTTATTTCGTTTTGATGCATATTTACATCATTTGTATGCATATTTACTTCATTCCGATGCGTATTTCCTTTATTTCGATGCACATTTACTTTATTTTGATGTATAATTACTACATTACGATCAACATTTCCTTCGTTTCGATGCATATTTACTTCATTTTGATGCATATTTACTTAATTACGATTTTCATTTCCTTCGTTTCGATGCATATTTACTTCATTTTGATGAATATTTACTTCATTAAGATCAAAATTTGCTACGTTTTTTTTTGCATATTTACTTCATTTTCGATGCGTATTTATTTCATTACGATCATCATTTCTTTCGTTTCGATGCATATTTAATTCATTTTGATACATATTTACTTCATTACTGTCAATATTTTCTTCATTTCGATGAATATTTACTTTATTACGATCTATATTTCCTTCATTTCGATGAATATTTACTTCATTTTGATGCATATTTACTTCGTTTTGATGCATATTTCCTTCGTTTCTTTGCACATTTACTTCATTTTGATGCATATTATTTCATTACGATCAACATTTCCTTCGTTTCGATTTATATCTACTTCATTTTGATGCATATTTCCTTCATTAAGATCAACATTTCCTTCATTTCGATGCATATTTACTTCATTTTGATGCATATTTACTTTATTACGATCAACATTTCTTTCATTTTGATGCATATTTACTTTGTTCCGATGCGTATTCCTTCATTTCGATGCACATTTACTTCATTTAATGTATAATTACTTCATTACGATCAACATTTCTTTCATTTTGATGCATATTTACTTCATTTTGATGCGTATTTCCTTCATTTAGATCAACATTTCCTTCATTTCGATGCATATTTACTACATTTAGATAAATATTTACTTCATTACAATCAACATTTCCTTCGTTTAGATGTATATTTACTTCATTTTGATGCATATTTACTTCGTTTCGATGTATATTTCCTTCGTTTTGATGCACATTTACTTCATTTTGATGCATATTTACTTCATTACGATGAACATTTCCTTCATTTCGATGCATATTTACTACATTTTGATGCATATTTACTTCATTGCAATCAATATGTCCTTCGTTTTGATGCATATTTGCTAAATTTTTATGCTTATTTACTTCATTACGATCAAAATTTTTTCGTTTCGATGCATATTTACTTCATTTTGATGCATATTTATTTCATTAAGATCAACATTTAATTCGTTTTGATGCTTATTTACTTCATTTTGATGCATATTTACTTCGTTCTGATGCATATTTCCTTCGTTTCTATGCACATTTACTTCATTTTTATGCATACATATTTCATTTTAAAGCATTTTTACTTCATTTCGATGAATATTTAATTCGTTTTGATGCACATTTACTTCTTTTTTTTATGTATATTTACTTCATTACTATCAACATTTCATTCGTTTAGATGAATATTTAATTCATTTTGACGCTTATTTACTTCATTTTGATGCATATTTCTTTCGTTTCGATGCACATTTACTTCATTTTGATGCACATTTACTTAATTACGATCAACATTTCCTTCGTTTCAATGCATATTTACTTCATTTTGATGCATATTTACTTCATTAAGGTCAAAATTTACTACGTTTTTTTGCATATTTACTTCGTTTTCGATGCATATTTACTTCATTACGATCATCAATTCTTTCGTTTCAATGCATATTTAATTCATCTTGATGTATATTTACTTCATTACGATCAACATTTCCTTCATTTCGATGCATATTTACTTTATTACGATCAACATTTCCTTCATTTCGATGCATATTAACTTCATTTTGATGCACATTTACTTCATTTTGATGCGTATTTCCTTCGTTTCTATGCACATTTACTTCATTTTGATGCATATTTACTTCATTAAGATCAACATTTCCTTCTTTTGGATGTATATCTACTTCATTTTGATGCATATTTACTTTATTACGATCAACATTTATTTCGTTTTGATGCATATTTACATCATTTGTATGCATATTTACTTCATTCCGATGCGTATTTCCTTTATTTCGATGCACATAACTTCATTTTGATGTATAATTACTACATTACGATCAACATTTCCTTCGTTTCGATGCATATTTACTTCATTTTGATGCATATTTACTTAATTACGATCAACATTTCCTTCGTTTCGATGCATATTTACTTCATTTTGATGAATATTTACTTCATTAAGATAAAAATTTGCTACGTTTTTTTTGCATATTTACTTCATTTTCGATGCGTATTTATTTCATTACGATCATCATTTCTTTCGTTTCGATGCATATTTAATTCATTTTGATGCATATTTACTTCATTACTGTCAATATTTTCTTCATTTCGATGAATATTTACTTTATTACAATCAATATTTCCTTTATTTCAATGCATATTTACTTCATTTTGATGCATATTTACTTCGTTTTGATGCGTATTTCCTTCGTTTCTATGCACATTTACTTCATTTTAATGCATATTTACTTCATTACGATCAACATTTCCTTCGTTTCGATTTATATCTACTTCATTTTGATGCATATTTCCTTCATTAAGATCAACATTTCTTTCGTTTCGATGCATATTTACTTCATTTTGATGCTTATTTACTTTATTACGATCAACATTTCTTTCCTTTTGATGCATATTTAATTTGTTCTGATTCGTATTTCCTTCATTTCGATGCACATTTACTTCATTTTGATGTATAATTACTTCATTACGATCAACATTTCCTTCATTTTGATGCATATATACTTCATTTTGATGCGTATTTCATTCCTTAAGATCGACATTTCCTTCGTTTCGATTCGTATTTACTACATTTTGATAAATATTTACTTCATTAAGATCAACATTTTCTTCGTTTCGATGCATATTTACTACATTTAGATAAATATTTAATTCATTACGATCAACTTTTCCTTCTTATAGATGTATATTTACTTCATTTTGATGCATATTTACTTCGTTTCGATGCATATTTCCTTTATTTTGATGCACATTTACTTCATTTTGATGCATATTTACTTCATTACGACGAACATTTTCTTCATTTCGATGCATATTTACTTCATTTTGATGCATATTTACTTCATTGCGATCAATATGTCCTTCGTTTTGATACATATTTTCTAAATTTTGATGCTTATTTACTTCATTACGATCAAAAATTTTTCGTTTCGATGCATATTTACTTCATTTTGATGCATATTTATTTCATTAAGATCAACATTTCATTCGTTTTGATGCTTATTTACTTCATTTTGATGCATATTTACTTCGTTCTGATGCATATTTCCTTCGTTTCTATGCACATTTACTTCATTTTGATGCATATTTTCTTCATTACGATAAACATTTACTTCGTTTCTATGCACATTTACTTCATTTTGATGCATATTTTCTTTATTAGATCAATATTTCTTTCATTTAGATGCATACATATTTCATTTTAAAGCATTTTTACTTCATTTCGATGAATATTTAATTCGTTTTGATTGCACATTTACTTCATTTTTTATATATATTTACTTCATTACTATCAACATTTCATTCGTTTAGATGAATATTTACTTCATTTTGATGCATATTTACTTCGTTTTGATATATATTTTTTTCGTTTCGATGCACATTTACTTCATTTTGATGCACATTACTTAATTACGATCAACATTTCCTTCATTTCGATGCATATTTACTTTATTTCGATGCATATTAACTTCATTAAGATCAAAATTTACTACTTTTTTTGCATATTTACTTCGTTTCCGATGCATATTTACTTCATTACGATCATCACTTCTTTCGTTTCTATGCATATTTAATTCATCTTGATGCATATTTACTTCATTACGATCAACATTTCCTTAATTTCGATGCATATTTACTTTATTACGATCAACATTTCCTTCGTTTCGATGCATATTTACTTCATTTTGTTGCATATTTACTTCGTTCCGATGCGTATTTCCTTCGTTTCTATGCACATTTACTTCATTTTGATGCATATTTTCTTTATTACGATAAACATTTCCTTCGTTTCGATGCATATTTACTTCATTTTGACGCATATTTTCTTTATTAGATCAATATTTCTTTCGTTTAAATGCGTACATATTTCATTTTAATGCATTTTTACTTCATTTCGATGAATATTTAATTCGTTTTGATGCATAATTACTTCATTTTTTATCTATATTTACTTCATTACTATCAACATTTCCTTCGTTTAGACGAATATTTACTTCATTTTGATGCATATTTACTTCGTTTTGATACATATTTCTTTTGTTTCGATGCACATTTACTTCATTTTGATGCATATTTACTTAATTGCGATCAACATTTCCTTCGTTTCGATGCATATTTACTTAATTTTGATGCATATTTACTTCATTAAGATCAAAATTTACTACGTTTTTTTGCATATTTACTTCATTTTCGATGCATATTTACTTCATTACGATCATAATTTCTTTCTTTTCGATGCATATTTAATTCATTTTGATGCATATTTACTTCATTACGATCAACATTTCCTTCATTTCGATGCATATTTACTTCATTTTTATGCATATTTACTTTATTACGATCAACATTTCCTTCATTTCGATGCATATTTACTTCATTTTGATGCATATTTACTTCGTTTTGATGCGTATTTTCTTCGTTTCTATGCACATTTACTTCATTTTGATGCATATTTACTTCATTACGATCAACCTTTCCTTCGTTTCGATTTATATCTACTTCATTTTGATGCATATTTCCTTCATTAAGATCAACATTTCCTTCGTTTCGATGCATATTTACTTCATTTTGATGCATATTTACTTTATTACAATCAACATTTCTTTCGTTTTGATGCATATTTACTTTGTTCTGATTCGTATTTCCTTCATTTCGATGCACATTTACTTCATTTGATGTATAATTACTTCATTACGATTAACATTTCCTTCATTTTGATGCATATATACTTCATTTTGATGCGTATTTCCTTCATTAAGATCAACATTTCCTTCGTTTCGATTCATATTTACTACATTTTGATAAATATTTACTTCATTAATATCAATATTTCCTTCGTTTCGATGCATATTAACTTTATTTTGATGCATAATTAACTCATTACGATCAACTTTTCCTTCGTTTAGATGTATATTTACTTCATTTTGATGCACATTTACTTCATTTTGATGCACATTTACTTAATTACGATCAACATTTCCTTCATTTCGATGCATATTTATTTTATTTCGATGCATATTTACTTCATTAAGATCAAAATTTACTACTTTTTTTGCATATTTACTTCATTTTCGATGCATATTTACTTCATTACGATCATCACTTCTTTCGTTTCGATGCATATTTAATTCATCTTGATGCATATTTACTTCATTACGATCAATATTTCCTTCATTTCGATGCATATTTACTTTATTACGATCAACATTTCATTCGTTTCGATGCATATTTACTTCATTTTGTTGCATATTTACTTCGTTCCGATGCGTATTTCCTTCGTTTCTATGCACATTTACTTCATTTTGATGCATATTTTCTTTATTACGATAAACATTTCCTTCGTTTCGATGCATATTTACTTCATTTTGACGCATATTTTCTTTATTAGATCAATATTTCTTTCGTTTAGATGCATACATATTTCATTTTAATGCATTTTTACTTCATTTCGATGAATATTTAATTCGTTTTGATGCATAATTACTTCATTTTTTATCTATATTTACTTCATTACTATCAACATTTTCTTCGTTTAGACGAATATTTACTTCATTTTGATGCATATTTACTTCGTTTTGATACATATTCCTTTTGTTTCGATGCACATTTACTTCATTTTGATGCATATTTACTTAATTGCGATCAACATTTCCTTCGTTTCGATGCATATTTACTTCATTTTGATGAATATTTACTTCATTAAGATCAAAATTTACTACGTTTTTTTGCATATTTACTTCATTACGATCATAATTTCTTTCTTTTCGATGCATATTTAATTCATTTTGATGCATATTTACTTCATTACGATCAGCATTTCCTTCATTTCGATGCATATTTACTTCATTTTTATGCATATTTACTTTATTACGATCAACATTTCCTTCATTTCGATGCATATTTACTTCATTTTGATGCATATTTACTTCGTTTTGATGCGTATTTTCTTCGTTTCTATGCACATTTACTTCATTTTGATGCATATTTACTTCATTACGATCAACCTTTCCTTCGTTTCGATTTATATCTACTTCATTTTGATGCATATTTCCTTCATTAAGATCAACATTTCCTTCGTTTCGATGCATATTTACTTCATTTTGATGCATATTTACTTTATTACAATCAACATTTCTTTCGTTTTGATGCATATTTACTTTATTCTGATTCGTATTTCCTTCATTTCGATGCACATTTACTTCATTTGATGTATAATTACTTCATTACGATCAACATTTCCTTCATTTTTATGCATATATACTTCATTTTGATGCGTTTTTCCTTCATTAAGATCAGCATTTCCTTCGTTTCGATTCATATTTACTACATTTTGATAAATATTTACTTCATTAATATCAATATTTCCTTCGTTTCGATGCATATTAACTTTATTTTGATGCATATTTAATTCATTACGATCAACTTTTCCTTCGTTTAGATGTATATTTACTTCATTTTGATGCACATTTACTTCATTTTGATGCACATTTACTTAATTACGATCAACATTTCCTTCATTTCGATGCATATTTACTTCATTTTGATGCATATTTTCTTTATTAGATCAATATTTCTTTCGTTTAGATGCATACATATTTCATTTTAATACATTTTTACTTCATTTCTATGAATATTTAATTCGTTTTGATGCACAATTACTTCATTTTTTATCAATATTTACTTCATTACTATCAACATTTCCTTCGTTTAGATGAATATTTACTTCTTTTTGATGTATATTTACTTCATTTTGATGCATATTTCTTTTGTTTCGATGCACATTTACTTCATTTTGATGCATTTACTTAATTGCGATCAACATTTCCTTCGTTTCGATGCATATTTACTTCATTTTGATGCATATTTACTTCATTAAGATCAAAATTTACTACATTTTTTTGCATATTTACTTCATTTTCGATGCATATTTACTTCATTACGATCATCATTTCTTTCGTTTCGATGCATATTTAATTCATTTTGATGCATATTTCCTTCATTACGATCAACATTTCCTTCATTTTTATGCATATTTACTTTATTACGATCAATATTTCCTTCATTTCGATGCATATTTACTTCATTTTGATGCATATTTACTTCGTTTTGATGCGTATATCCTTCATTTCTATGCACATTTACTTCATTTTGATGCATATTTACTTCATTACGATCAATATTTCCTTCATTTTGATTTATATCTACTTTATTTTGATGCACATTTCCTTCATTAAGATCAACATTTCCTTCGTTTCGATGCATGTTTACTTCATTTTGATGCATATTTACTTTATTACGATCAACATTTCTTTCGTTTTGATGCATATTTACTTTGTTCCGATGCGTATTTCCTTCATTTCGATGCACATTTACTTCATTTTGATGTATAATTACTTCATTACGATCAACATTTCCTTCATTTTGATGCATATATAATTCATTTTGATGCGTATTTCTTTCATTAAGATCATCATTTTCTTCGTTTCGATGCATATTTACTACATTTAGATAAATATTTACTTCATTACGATCAACATTTCCTTCGTTTAGATGTATATTTACTTCATTTTGACGCATATTTACTTCGTTTCGATGTATATTTCCTTCGTTTTGATGCACATTTACTTCATTTTGATGCATATTTACTTCATTACGATGAACATTTCCTTCATTTCGATGCATATTTACTTCATTTTGATGCATATTTACTTCATTGCAATCAATATGTTCTTCGTTTTGATGCATATTTGCTAAATTTTGATGTTTATTTACTTCATTACGATCAAAATTATTTCGTTTCGATGCATATTTACTTCATTTTGATGCATATTTATTTCATTAAGATCAACATTTCATTCGTTTTGATGCTTATTTACTTCATTTTGATGCATATTTACTTCGTTCTGATGCATATTTTATAATATCTTAGCTCAACTAGATTTTTTTTAGAAAGCCTAAAACCTATTTATTTATTTTATGCCCAAAAGGCCAGCCCTATCTTAGCCCAACTAGATTTTTTTTAGAAAGCCCAAAACCTATTTATTTATTTTATGGCCCAAAAGGCCAGCCCTATCTTAGCCCAATTTGAATTTTTTTTTAGAAGCCCAAACTTATTTATTTATTTATTTTGTGGCCCAAAGTTTCAGCCCACTTAAATGGCCTGATATATAATTAGTAAGGCTAAAGTTAAAAAAAAAAGAGAGAAGAACGGGAGAAGAAAAGCAAAAGAGTGGAAAGAAGAGAGTGAAGAGGAGAAACCCTTGTTGATCAAATTCTCCCTTACAACCCTCATCCTAGGTGGTTTCTAAGTTGTTTTGAGGTAAGTGATGTGTGAATTAAGCTTCCTTCTTCCATGGTTTTGTAATTTTGTGGTGTTTTTCTTTTTGGTACGTGGGTAATTCACAGACTGTTCAAACTGATTTTGACATAGCTATTGCCCTAGAAAGTTTGCAAACTTAATTTCTGTACGTAGCTGAACTCGTTAGCTTTCCGTAGCCACTTGAAACGCCTCAATCCGATTATTCTACAATTAGTTATAATTTTTCTCATAAACTGCCGCTAGCTGGAAAATTTCAAAATTTTTATGTCGAATTCAAACTTATTTTCTATCGTTTCGTTTAGTTAATGTATTGAAACGGGTTATGTGGGATTGGGAACTGATGTTAAGGAGTTACATACCATTTTTATTTAATATCGACTAGTTCGAACTCAATTAGGATTTGTTTTTAGCAATGAAAGGGATGTTACCGCTAATAGTTAGTTATATTTAATTTGTCTTTAATTGCTCATCTCCTTTCTAGGTAAAGAACCATCGACGAAGGGCAAGCGACCGACTTCAGATTCCGGAGAGAGTTAATTACTTCATTACGATCAACATTTCCTTCATTTTGACGCATATATACTTCATTTTGATGCGTATTTCCTTCATTAAGATCAACATTTCCTTCGTTTCGATGCATATTTACTACATTTTGATAAATATTTACTTCATTAATATCAATATTTCCTTCGTTTCGATGCATATTAACTTTTTTGATGCATATTTAATTCATTACGATCAATATTTCCTTCGTTTAGATGTATATTTACTTCATTTTGATGCATATTTACTTCGTTTCGATGCATATTTCATTCGTTTTGATGCACATTTACTTCATTTTGATGCATATTTACTTCATTACGATGAACATTTCCTTCATTTCGATGCATATTTACTTCATTTTGATGCATATTTACTTCATTGCGATCAATATGTCCTTCGTTTTGATGCATATTTGCTAAATTTTGATGCTTATTTACTTCATTACGATCAAAATTTTTTCGTTTCGATGCATATTTACTTAATTTTGAAGCATATTTATTTCATTATGATCAACATTTCATTCGTTTTGATGTCTATTTACTTCATTTTGATGCATATTTACTTCGTTCTGATGCATATTTCCTTCGTTTCTATGCACATATACTTCATTTTGACGCATATTTTCTTTATTAGATCAATATTTCTTTGATTTAGATGCATACATATTTCATTTTAAAGCATTTTTACTTCATTTCGATGAATATTTAATTCGTTTTGATGCACATTTACTGCATTTTTTATGTATATTTACTTCATTACTATCAACATTTCATTCGTTTAGATGAATATTTACTTCATTATGATGCATATTTACTTCGTTTTGATGCATATTTCTTTCATTTCGATGCACATTTACTTCATTTTGATGCACATTTACTCAATTACGATCAACATTTCCTTCATTTCGATGCATATTTACTTTATTTCGATGCATATTTACATCATTAAGATCAAAATTTACTACGTTTTTTTGCTTATTTACTTCGTTTTCGATGCATATTTACTTCATTACGATCATCACTTCTTTCTTTTCGATGCATATTTAATTCATCTTGATGCATATTTACTTCATTACGATCAACATTTCCTTCATTTCGATGCATATTTACTTCATTTTTATGCATATTTACTTTATTACGATCAACATTTCCTTCATTTCGTTGTATATTAACTTCATTTTGATGCAAATTTACTTCGTTTTGATGCGTATTTCCTTCATTTCTATGCACATTTACTTCATTTTGATGCATATTTACTTCATTAAGATCAACATTTACTTCGTTTCGATGTATATCTACTTCATTTTGATGCATATTTACTTTATTACGATCAACATTTATTTCATTTTGATGCATATTTACTTCATTTGTATGCATATTTACATCGTTCCGATGCGTATTTCCTTCATTTCGATGCACCAATTACTTCATTTTGATGTATAATTACTTCATTACGATCAACATTTCCTTCGTTTCGATGCATATTTACTTATTTTGATGCATATTTACTTCGTTCCGATACATATTTCCTTCGTTTCTATGCACATTTACTTCATTTTGATGCATATTTACTTCATTAAGCTCAAAATTTACTATGTTTTTTTGCATATTTACTTCGTTTTTGATGCATATTTACTTCATTACGATCATCATTTCTTTCGTTTCGATGCATATTTAATTCATTTTGATGCATATTTACTTTATTATGATCAACATTTCCTTCATTTCGATGCATATTTACTTCATTTTGATGCATATTTACTTCGTTTTGATGCGTATTTCCTTCTTTTCTATGCACATTTACTTCATTTTGATGCATATTTACTTCATTACGATCAACATTTCCTTCGTTTTGATTTATATCTACTTCATTTTGATGCATATTTCCTTCATTAAGATCAACATTTCCTTCGTTTCGAAGCATATTTACTTCATTTTGATGCATATTTACTTTATTACGATTAACATTCTTTCGTTTTGATGCATATTTACTTTGTTTCGATGCGTATTCATTCATTTCGATGCACATTTACTTCATTTTGATGTATAATTACTTCATTACGATCAACATTTCCTTCATTTTGATGCATATTTACTTCATTTTGATGCGTATTTCCTTCATTAAGATCAACATTTCCTTCGTTTCGATGCATATTTACTACATTTAGATAAATATTTACTTCATTACGTTCAACATTTCCTTCGTTTACATGTATATTTACTTCATTTTGATGCATATTTACTTCATTTCGATGTATATTTCTCTCGTTTTGATGCACATTTACTTCATTTTGATGCATATTTAATTCATTACGATGAACATTTCCTTCATTTCAATGCATATTTACTTCATTTTGATGCATATTTACTTCATTGCAATCAAAATGTCATTCGTTTTGATGCATATTTGCTAAATTTTGATGCTTATTTACTTCATTACGATCAAAATTTTTTCGTTTCGATGCATATTTACTTCATTTTGATGCATATTTATTTCATTAAGATCAACATTTCATTCGTTTTGATGCTTATTTACTTCATTTTGATGCATATTTACTTCGTTCTGATGCATATTTACTTCGTTTCTATGCACATTTACTTCATTTTGATGCATACATATTTCATTTTAAAGCATTTTTACTTCATTTCGATGAATATTTAATTCGTTTTGATGCACATTTACTTCATTTTTTTATGTATATTTACTTCATTACTATCAACATTTCATTCGTTTAGATGAATATTTACTTCATTTTGACGCATATTTACTTCATTTTGATGCATATTTCTTTCGTTTCGATGCACATTTACTTAATTACGATCAACATTTCCTTCGTTTCAATGCATATTTACTTCATTTTGATGAATATTTACTTCATTATGGTCAAAATTTACTACGTTTTTGTGCATATTTACTTCGTTTTCGATGCATATTTACTTCATTACGATCATCATTTCTTTCGTTTCGATGCATATTTAATTCATTTTGATGCATATTTACTTCATTAAGATCAACATTTCCTTCGTTTCGATGTATATCTACTTCATTTTGATGCATATTTACTTTATTACGATCAACATTTATTTCGTTTTGAGGCATATTTACTTCATTTGTATGCATATTTACTTCTTTCCGATGCGTATTTCCTTTATTTCGATGCACATTTACTTCATTTTGATGTATAATTACTACATTACGATCAACATTTCCTTCGTTTCGATACATATTTACTTCATTTTCATGCATATTTACTTAATTACGATCAACATTTCATTCGTTTCGATGCATATTTACTTCATTTTGATGAATATTTACTTCATTAAGATCAAAATTTGCTACGTTTTTTTGGCATATTTACTTCATTTTCGATGCATATTTATTTCATTACGATCATCATTTCTTTCGTTTCGATGCATATTTAATTCATTTTGATGCATATTTACTTCATTACTGTCAATATTTTCTTCATTTCGATGCATATTTACTTTATTACGATCAATATTTCCTTCATTTCGATGGATATTTACTTCATTTTGATGCATATTTACTTCGTTTTGATGCGTATTTCCTTCGTTTCTATGCACATTTACTTCATTTTGATGCATATTTACTTCATTACTATCAACATTTCCTTCGTTTTGATTTATATCTACTTCATTTTGATGCATATTTTCTTCATTAAGATCAACATTTCCTTCGTTTCGATGCATATTTACTTCATTTTGATGCATATTTACTTTATTACGATCAACATTTCTTTCGTTTTGATGCATATTTACTTTGTTCTGATTCGTATTTCCTTCATTTCGATGCACATTTACTTTATTTTGATGTATAATTACTTCATTACGATCAACATTTCCTTCATTTTGATGCATATATACTTCATTTTGATGCGTATTTCCTTCATTAAGATCAACATTTCCTTCGTTTCGATTCATATTTACTACATTTTGATAAATATTTACTTCATTAATATCAATATTTCCTTCGTTTCGATGCATATTAACTTTATTTTGATGCATATTTAATTCATTACGATCAACTTTTCCTTCTTTTAGATGTATATTTACTTCATTTTGATGCATATTTACTTCGTTTCGATGCATATTTCCTTTATTTTGATGCACATTTACTTCATTTTGATGCATATTTACTTCATTACGACGAACATTTCCTTCATTTCGATGCATATTTACTTCATTTTGATGCATATTTACTTCATTGCGATCAATATGTCCTTCGTTTTGATGCATATTTTCTAAATTTTGATGCTTATTTACTTCATTACGATCAAAATTTTTTCGTTTCGATGCATATTTACTTCATTTTGATGCATATTTATTTCATTAAGATCAACATTTCATTCGTTTTGATGCTTATTTACTTCATTTTGATGCATATTTACTTCGTTCTGATGCATATTCCCTTCGTTTCTATGCACATTTACTTCATTTTGATGCAAATTTTCTTCATTACGATAAACATTTCCTTCGTTTCTATGCACATTTACTTCATTTTGATGCATATTTTCTTTATTAGATCAATATTTCTTTCATTTAGATGCATACATATTTCATTTTAAAGCATTTTTACTTCATTTCGATGAATATTTAATTCGTTTTGATTGCACATTTACTTCATTTTTTTATGTATATTTACTTCATTACTATCAACATTTCATTCGTTTAGATGAATATTTACATCATTTTGATGCATATTTACTTCGTTTTGATATATATTTCTTTCGTTTCGATGCACATTTACTTCATTTTGATGCACATTTACTTAATTACGATCAACATTTCCTTCATTTCGATGCATATTTACTTTATTTCGTTGCATATTTACTTCATTAAGATCAAAATTTACTACTTTTTTTGCATATTTACTTCGTTTTCGATGCATATTTACTTCATTACGATCATCACTTCTTTCGTTTCTATGCATATTTAATTCATCTTGATGCATATTTACTTCATTACGATCAACATTTCCTTCATTTCGATGCATATTTACTTTATTACGATCAACATTTCCTTCTTTACGATGCACATTTTACTTCATTTTGATGCAAATTTACTTCGTTCCGATGCATATTTCCTTCGTTTCTATGCACATTTACTTCATTTTGAAGCATATTTTCTTCATTACGATAAACATTTCCTTCGTTTCGATGCATATCTACTTCATTTTGACGCATATTTTCTTTATTAGATCAATATTTCTTTCGTTTAGATGCATACATATTTCATTTTAATGCATTTTTACTTCATTTCGATGAATATTTAATTCGTTTTGATGCACAATTACTTCATTTTTTATCTATATTTACTTCATTACTATCAACATTTCCTTCGTTTAGATGAATATTTACTTCATTTTGATGCATATTTACTTCGTTTTGATGCATATTTCGTTCGTTTCGATGCACATTTACTTCATTTTGATGCATATTTACTTAATCGCGATCAACATTTCCTTCTTTTCGATGCACATTTTACTTCATTTTGATGCAAATTTACTTCGTTCCGATGCATATTTCCTTCGTTTCTATGCACATTTACTTCATTTTGAAGCATATTTTCTTCATTACGATAAACATTTCCTTCGTTTCGATGCATATCTACTTCATTTTGACGCATATTTTCTTTATTAGATCAATATTTCTTTCGTTTAGATGCATACATATTTCATTTTAATGCATTTTTTCTTCATTTCGATGAATATTTAATTCGTTTTGATGCACAATTACTTCATTTTTTATCTATATTTACTTCATTACTATCAACATTTCCTTCGTTTAGATGAATATTTACTTCATTTTGATGCATATTTACTTCGTTTTGATGCATATTTCTTTCGTTTCGATGCACATTTACTTCATTTTGATGCATATTTACTTAATCGCTATCAACATTTCCTTCGTTTCGATGTATATTTACTTAATTTTGATGCATATTTACTTCATTAAGATCAAAATTTACTACGTTTTTTTGCATATTTACTTCATTTTCGATGCATATTTACTTCATTACGATCATCATTTCTTTCGTTTCGATGCATATTTAATTCATTTTGATGCATATTTATTTCATTACGATCAACATTTCCTTCATTTCGATGCATATTTACTTCATTTTGATGCATATTTACTTCGTTTTGATGCGTATTTCCTTCGTTTCTTTGCACATTTACTTCATTTTGATGCATATTATTTCATTACGATCAACATTTCCTTCGTTTCGATTTATATCTACTTCATTTTGATGCATATTTCCTTCATTAAGGTCAACATATCCTTCATTTCGATGCATATTTACTTCATTTTGATGCATATTTACTTTATTACGATCAACATTTCCTTCATTTTGATGCATATTTACTTTGTTCCGATGCGTATTCCTTCATTTCGATGCACATTTACTTCATTTTAATGTATAATTACTTCATTACGATCAACATTTCTTTCATTTTGATGCATATTTACTTCATTTTGATGCGTATTTCCTTCATTTAGATCAACATTTCCTTCGTTTCGATGCATATTTACTACATTTAGATAAATATTTACTTCAATACAATCAACATTTCCTTCGTTTAGATGTATATTTACTTCATTTTGATGCATATTTACTTCGTTTCGATGTATATTTCCTTCGTTTTGATGCACATTTACTTCATTTTGATGCATATTTACTTCATTACGATGAACATTTCCTTCATTTCGATGCATATTTACTACATTTTGATGCATATTTACTTCATTGCAATCAATATGTCCTTCGTTTTGATGCATATTTGCTAAATTTTGATGCTTATTTACTTCATTACGATCAAAATTTTTTCGTTTCGATGCATATTTACTTCATTTTGATGCATATTTATTTCATTAAGATCAACATTTAATTCGTTTTGATGCTTATTTACTTCATTTTGATGCATATTTACTTCGTTCTGATGCATATTTCCTTCGTTTCTATGCACATTTACTTCATTTTTATGCATACATATTTCATTTTAAAGCATTTTTACTTCATTTCGATGAATATTTAATTCGTTTTGATGCACATTTACTTCATTTTTTTTATGTATATTTACTTCATTACTATCAACATTTCATTCGTTTAGATGAATATTTACTTCATTTTGATGCTTATTTACTTTATTTTGATGCATATTTCTTTCGTTTCAATGCACATTTACTTCATTTTGATGCACATTTACTTAATTACGATCAACATTTCCTTCGTTTCAATGCATATTTACTTCATTTTGATGCATATTTACTTCATTAAGGTCAAAATTTACTAAGTTTTTTTGCATATTTACTTCGTTTTCGATGCATATTTACTTCATTACGATCATCAATTCTTTCGTTTCAATGCATATTTAATTCATCTTGATGTATATTTACTTCAATACGATCAACATTTCCTTCATTTCGATGCATATTTACTTCATTTTTATGCATATTTACTTTATTACGATCAACATTTCCTTCATTTCGATGCATATTAACTTCATTTTGATGAACATTTACTTCATTTTGATGCGTATTTCCTTCGTTTCTATGCACATTTACTTCATTTTGATGCATATTTACTTCATTAAGATCAACATTTCCTTCGTTTCGATGTATATCTACTTCATTTTGATGCATATTTACTTTATTACGATCAACATTTATTTCGTTTTGATGCATATTTACATCATTTGTATGCATATTTACTTCATTCCGATGCGTATTTCCTTTATTTCGATGCACATTTACTTTATTTTGATGTATAATTACTACATTACGATCAACATTTCCTTCGTTTCGATGCATATTTACTTCATTTTGATGCATATTTACTTAATTACGATTTTCATTTCCTTCGTTTCGATGCATATTTACTTCATTTTGATGAATATTTACTTCATTAAGATCAAAATTTGCTACGTTTTTTTTTGCATATTTACTTCATTTTCGATGCGTATTTATTTCATTACGATCATCATTTCTTTCGTTTCGATGCATATTTAATTCATTTTGATACATATTTACTTCATTACTGTCAATATTTTCTTCATTTCGATGAATATTTACTTTATTACGATCTATATTTCCTTCATTTCGATGAATATTTACTTCATTTTGATGCATATTTACTTCGTTTTGATGCATATTTCCTTCGTTTCTTTGCACATTTACTTCATTTTGATGCATATTATTTCATTACGATCAACATTTCCTTCGTTTCGATTTATATCTACTTCATTTTGATGCATATTTCCTTCATTAAGATCAACATTTCCTTCATTTCGATGCATATTTACTTCATTTTGATGCATATTTACTTTATTACGATCAACATTTCTTTCATTTTGATGCATATTTACTTTGTTCCGATGCGTATTCCTTCATTTCGATGCACATTTACTTCATTTAATGTATAATTACTTCATTACGATCAACATTTCTTTCATTTTGATGCATATTTACTTCATTTTGATGCGTATTTCCTTCATTTAGATCAACATTTCCTTCATTTCGATGCATATTTACTACATTTAGATAAATATTTACTTCATTACAATCAACATTTCCTTCGTTTAGATGTATATTTACTTCATTTTGATGCATATTTACTTCGTTTCGATGTATATTTCCTTCGTTTTGATGCACATTTACTTCATTTTGATGCATATTTACTTCATTACGATGAACATTTCCTTCATTTCGATGCATATTTACTACATTTTGATGCATATTTACTTCATTGCAATCAATATGTCCTTCGTTTTGATGCATATTTGCTAAATTTTTATGCTTATTTACTTCATTACGATCAAAATTTTTTCGTTTCGATGCATATTTACTTCATTTTGATGCATATTTATTTCATTAAGATCAACATTTAATTCATTTTGATGCTTATTTACTTCATTTTGATGCATATTTACTTCGTTCTGATGCATATTTCCTTCGTTTCTATGCACATTTACTTCATTTTTATGCATACATATTTCATTTTAAAGCATTTTTACTTCATTTCGATGAATATTTAATTCGTTTTGATGCACATTTACTTCTTTTTTTTATGTATATTTACTTCATTACTATCAACATTTCATTCGTTTAGATGAATATTTAATTCATTTTGACGCTTATTTACTTCATTTTGATGCATATTTCTTTCGTTTCGATGCACATTTACTTCATTTTGATGCACATTTACTTAATTACGATCAACATTTCCTTCGTTTCAATGCATATTTACTTCATTTTGATGCATATTTACTTCATTAAGGTCAAAATTTACTACGTTTTTTTGCATATTTACTTCGTTTTCGATGCATATTTACTTCATTACGATCATCAATTCTTTCGTTTCAATGCATATTTAATTCATCTTGATGTATATTTACTTCATTACGATCAACATTTCCTTCATTTCGATGCATATTTACTTTATTACGATCAACATTTCCTTCATTTCGATGCATATTAACTTCATTTTGATGCACATTTACTTCATTTTGATGCGTATTTCCTTCGTTTCTATGCACATTTACTTCATTTTGATGCATATTTACTTCATTAAGATCAACATTTCCTTCTTTTGGATGTATATCTACTTCATTTTGATGCATATTTACTTTATTACGATCAACATTTATTTCGTTTTGATGCATATTTACATCATTTGTATGCATATTTACTTCATTCCGATGCGTATTTCCTTTATTTCGATGCACATAACTTCATTTTGATGTATAATTACTACATTACGATCAACATTTCCTTCGTTTCGATGCATATTTACTTCATTTTGATGCATATTTACTTAATTACGATCAACATTTCCTTCGTTTCGATGCATATTTACTTCATTTTATTAATATTTACTTCATTAAGATCAAAATTTGCTACGTTTTTTTTGCATATTTACTTCATTTTCGATGCGTATTTATTTCATTACGATCATCATTTCTTTCGTTTCGATGCATATTTATTTCATTTTGATTCATATTTACTTCATTACTGTCAATATTTTCTTCATTTCGATGAATATTTACTTTATTACGATCAATATTTCCTTCATTTCGATGCATATTTACTTCATTTTGATGCATATTTACTTTGTTTTGATGCGTATTTCCTTCATTTCTATGCACATTTACATCATTTTGATGCATATTTACTTCATTACGATCAACATTTCCTTCGTTTCGATTTATATCTACTTCATTTTGATGCATATTTCCTTCATTAAGATCAACATTTCTTTCGTTTCGATGCATATTTACTTCATTTTGATGCATATTTACTTTATTACGATCAACATTTCTTTCCTTTTGATGCATATTTAATTTGTTCTGATTCGTATTTCCTTCATTTCGAAGCACATTTACTTCATTTTGATGTATAATTACTTCATTACGATCAACATTTCCTTCATTTTGATGCATATATACTTCATTTTGATGCGTATTTCCTTCATTAAAATCAACATTTCCTTCGTTTCGATTCATATTTACTACATTTTGATAAATATTTACTTCATTAAGATCAACATTTTCTTCGTTTCAATGCATATTTACTACATTTAGATAAATATTTAATTCATTACGATCAACTTTTCCTTCTTTTAGATGTATATTTACTTCATTTTGATGCATATTTACTTCGTTTCGATGCATATTTCCATTATTTTGATGCACATTTACTTCATTTTGATGCATATTTACTTCATTACGACGAACATTTCCTTCATTTCGATGCATATTTACTTCATTTTGATGCATATTTACTTCATTGCGATCAATATGTCCTTCGTTTTGATGCATATTTTCTAAATTTTGATGTTTATTTACTTCATTACGATCAAAATATTTTCGTTTCGATGCATATTTACTTCATTTTGATGCATATTTATTTCATTAAGATCAACATTTCATTCGTTTTGATGCTTATTTACTTCATTTTGATGCATATTTACTTCGTTCTGATGCATATTTCCTTCGTTTCTATGCACATTTACTTCATTTTGATGCAAATTTTCTTCATTACGATAAACATTTCCTTCGTTTCTATGCACATTTACTTCATTTTGATGCATATTTTCTTTATTAGATCAATATTTCTTTCATTTAGATGCATACATATTTCATTTTAAAGCATTTTTACTTCATTTCGATGAATATTTAATTCGTTTTGATTGCACATTTACTTCATTTTTTTATGTATATTTACTTCATTACTATCAACATTTCATTCGTTTAGATGAATATTTACTTCATTTTGATGCATATTTACTTCGTTTTGATATATATTTCTTTCGTTTCGATGCACATTTACTTCATTTTGATGCACATTTACTTAATTACGATCAACATTTCCTTCATTTCGATGCATATTTACTTTATTTCGATGCATATTTACTTCATTAAGATCAAAATTTACTACTTTTTTTGCATATTTACTTCGTTTTCGATGCATATTTACTTCATTACGATCATCACTTCTTTCGTTTCTATGCATATTTAATTCATCTTGATGCATATTTACTTCATTACGATCAACATTTCCTTCATTTCGATGCATATTTACTTTATTAGGATCAACATTTCCTTCTTTTCGATGCACATTTTACTTCATTTTGATGCAAATTTACTTCGTTCCGATGCATATTTCCTTCGTTTCTATGCACATTTACTTCATTTTGAAGAATATTTTCTTCATTACGATAAACATTTCCTTCGTTTCGATGCATATATACTTCATTTTGACGCATATTTTCTTTATTAGATCAATATTTCTTTCGTTTAGATGCATACATATTTCATTTTAATGCATTTTTACTTCATTTCGATGAATATTTAATTCGTTTTGATGCACAATTACTTCATTTTTTATCTATATTTACTTCATTACTATCAACATTTCCTTCGTTTAGATGAATATTTACTTCATTTTGATGCATATTTACTTCGTTTTGATGCATATTTTGTTCGTTTCGATGCACATTTACTTCATTTTGATGCATATTTACTTAATCGAGATCAACATTTCCTTCGTTTCGATGTACATTTACTTAATTTTGATGCATATTTAAATCATTGAGATCAAAATTTACTATGTTTTTTTTGCATATTTACTTCATTTTCGATGCATATTTACTTCATTACGATCATCATTTCTTTCGTTTCGATGCATATTTAATTCATTTTGATGCATATTTACTTCATTACGATCAACATTTCCTTCATTTCGATGCATATTTACTTCATTTTGATGCATATTTACTTCGTTTTGATGCGTATTTCCTTCGTTTCTTTGCACATTTACTTCATTTTGATGCATATTATTTCATTATGATCAACATTTCCTTCGTTTCGATTTATATCTACTTCATTTTGATGCATATTTCCTTCATTAAGATCAACATTTTCTTCATTTCGATGCATATTTACTTCATTTTGATGCATATTTACTTTATTACGATCAACATTTCTTTCATTTTGATGCATATTTACTTTGTTCCGATGCGTATTCCTTCATTTCGATGCACATTTACTTCATTTTAATGTATAACTACTTCATTACGATCAATATTTCTTTCATTTTGATGCGTATTTCCTTCATTTAGATCAACATTTCCTTCGTTTCGATGCATATTTACTACATTTAGATAAATATTTACTTCATTACAATCAACATTTCCTTCGTTTAGATGTATATTTACTTCATTTTGATGCATATTTACTTCGTTTCGATGTATATTTCCTTCGTTTTGATGCACATTTAATTCATTTTGATGCATATTTACTTCATTACGATGAACATTTCCTTCATTTCGATGCATATTTACTACATTTTGATGCATATTTACTTCATTGCAATCAATATGTCCTTCGTTTTGATGCATATTTGCTAAATTTTGATGCTTATTTACTTCATTACGATCAAAATTTTTTCGTTTCGATGCATATTTACTTCATTTTGATGCATATTTATTTCATTAAGATCAACATTTCATTCGTTTTGATGCTTATTTACTTCATTTTGATGCATATTTAATTCGTTCTGATGCATATTTCCTTCGTTTCTATGCACATTTACTTCATTTTTATGCATACATATTTCATTTTAATGCATTTTTACTTCATTTCGATGAATATTTAATTCGTTTTGATGCATAATTACTTCATTTTTTATCTATATTTACTTCATTACTATCAACATTTCCTTCGTTTAGACGAATATTTACTTCATTTTGATGCACATTTACTTCATTTTGATGCATATTTACTTAATTGCGATCAACATTTCCTTCGTTTCGATGCATATTTACTTCATTTTGATGCATATTTACTTCGTTAAGATCAAAATTTACTACGTTTTTTTGCATATTTACTTCATTTTCGATGCATATTTACTTCATTACGATCATCATTTCTTTCTTTTCGATGCATATTTTATTCATTTTGATGCATATTTACTTCATTACGATCAACATTTCCTTCATTTCGATGCATATTTACTTCATTTTAATGCATTTTTATTTTATTACGATCAACATTTCCTTCATTTCGATGCATATTTACTTCATTTTGATGCATATTTACTTCGTTTTGATGCGTATTTTATTCGTTTCTATGCACATTTACTTCATTTTGATGCATATTTACTTCATTACGATCAACCTTTCCTTCATTTTGATTTATATCTACTTCATTTTGATGCATATTTCCTTCATTAAGATCAACATTTCCTTCGTTTCGATTCATATTTACATCATTTTGATGCATATTTACTTTATTACAATCAACATTTCTTTCGTTTTGATGCATATTTACTTTGTTCTGATTCGTATTTCCTTCATTTCGATGCACATTTACTTCATTTGATGTATAATTACTTCATTACGATCAACATTTCCTTCATTTTGATGCATATATACTTCATTTTGATGCGTATTTCCTTCATTAAGATTAACATTTCCTTCGTTTCGATTCATATTTACTACATTTTGATAAATATTTACTTCATTAATATCAATATTTCCTTCGTTTTGATGCATATTAACTTTATTTTGATGCATATTTAATTCATTACGATCAACTTTTCCTTCGTTTAGATGTATATTTACTTCATTTTGATGAACATTTACTTCATTTTGATGCACATTTACTTAATTACGATCAACATTTCCTTCATTTCGATGCATATTTATTTTATTTCGATGCATATTTACTTCATTAAGATCAAAATTTACTACTTTTTTTGCATATTTACTTCATTTTCGATGCATATTTACTTCATTACGATCATCACTTCTTTCGTTTCGATGCATATTTAATTCATCTTGATGCATATTTACTTCATTACGATCAATATTTCCTTCATTTCGATGCATATTTACTTTATTACGATCAACATTTCCTTTGTTTCGATGCATATTTACTTCATTTTGTTGCATATTTACTTCGTTCCGATGCGTATTTCCTTCGTTTCTATGCACATTTACTTCATTTTGATGCATATTTTCTTTATTACGATAAACATTTCCTTCGTTTCGATGCATATTTACTTCATTTTGACGCATATTTTCTTTATTAGATCAATATTTCTTTCGTTTAGATACATACATATTTCATTTTAATGCATTTTTACTTCATTTCGATGAATATTTAATTCGTTTTGATGCATAATTACTTCATTTTTTATCTATATTTACTTCATTACTATCAACATTTCCTTCGTTTAGATGAATATTTACTTCATTTTGATGCATATTTACTTCGTTTTGATACATATTTCTTTTGTTTCGATGCACATTTACTTCATTTTGATGCATATTTACTTAATTGCGATCAACATTTCCTTCGTTTCGATGCATATTTACTTCATTTTGATGCATATTTACTTCATTTTGATCAAAATTTACTACGTTATTTTGCATATTTACTTCATTTTCGATGCATATTTACTTCATTACGATCATCATTTCATTCTTTTCGATGCATATTTAATTCATTTTGATGCATATTTACTTCATTACGATCAACATTTCCTTCATTTCGATGCATATTTACTTCATTTTTATGCATATTTACTTTATTACGATCAACATTTCCTTCATTTCGATGCATATTTACTTCATTTTGATGCATATTTACTTCGTTTTGATGCGTATTTTCTTCGTTTCTATGCACATTTACTTCATTTTGATGCATATTTACTTCATTACGATCAACCTTTCCTACGTTTCGATTTATATCTACTTCATTTTGATGCATATTTCCTTCATTAAGATCAACATTTCCTTCGTTTCGATGCATATTTACTTCATTTTGATGCATATTTACTTTATTACAATCAACATTTCTTTCGTTTTGATGCATATTTACTTTGTTCTGATTCGTATTTCCTTTATTTCGATGCACATTTACTTCATTTGATGTATAATTACTTCATTACGATCAACATTTCCTTCATTTTGATGCATATATACTTCATTTTGATGCGTATTTCCTTCATTAAGATCAACATTTCCTTCGTTTCGATTCATATTTACTACATTTTGATAAATATTTACTTCATTAATATCAATATTTCCTTCGTTTCGATGCATATTAACTTTATTTAGATGCATATTTAATTCATTACGATCAACTTTTCCTTCGTTTAGATGTATATTTACTTCATTTTGATGCACATTTACTTCATTTTGATGCACATTTACTTAATTACGATCAACATTTCCTTCATTTCGATGCATATTTACTTCATTTTGATGCATATTTACTTTATTAGTTCAATATTTCTTTCGTTTAGATGCATTCATATTTCATTTTAATACATTTTTACTTCATTTCGATGAATAATTAATTCGTTTTGATGCACAATTACTTCATTTTTTATCAATATTTACTTCATTACTATCAACATTTCCTTCGTTTAGACGAATATTTACTTCATTTTGATGCATATTTACTTCGTTTTGATACATATTTCTTTTGTTTCGATGCACATTTACTTCATTTTGATGCATATTTACTTAATTGCGATCAACATTTCCTTCGTTTCGATGCATATTTACTTCATTTTGATGCATATTTACTTCATTAAGATCAAAATTTACTACGTTTTTTTGCATATTTACTTCATTTTCGATGCATATTTACTTCATTACGATCAACATTTCCTTCATTTCGATGCATATTTACTTCATTTTAATGCATTTTTACTTTATTACGATCAACATTTCCTTCATTTCGATGCATATTTACTTCATTTTGATGCATATTTACTTCGTTTTGATGCGTATTTCCTTCGTTTCTATGCACATTTACTTCATTTTGATGCATATTTACTTCATTACGATCAATATTTCCTTCGTTTCGATTTATATCTACTTCATTTTGATTCATATTTCCTTCATTAAGATCAACATTTCTTTCGTTTCGATGCATATTTACTCCATTTTGATGCATATTTACTTTATTACGATCAACATTTCTTTCGTTTTGATGCATATTTACTTTGTTCCGATGCGTATTTCCTTCATTTCGATGCACATTTACTTCATTTTGATGTATAATTACTTCATTACGATCAACATTTCCTTCATTTTGATGCATATATACTTCATTTTGATGCGTATTTCCTTCATTAAGATCATCATTTTCTTCGTTTCGATGCATATTTACTACATTTAGATAAATATTTACTTCATTACGATCAACATTTCCTTCGTTTAGATGTATATTTACTTCATTTTGACGCATATTTACTTCGTTTCGATGTATATTTCCTTCGTTTTGATGCACATTTACTTCATTTTGATGCATATTTACTTCATTACGATGAACATTTCCTTCATTTCGATGCATATTTACTTCATTTTGATGCATATTTACTTCATTGCAATCAATATGTCCTTCGTTTTGATGCATATTTGCTAAATTTTTATGTTTATTTACTTCATTACGATTAAAATTATTTCGTTTCGATGCATATTTACTTCATTTTGATGCATATTTATTTCATTCAGATCAACATTTCATTCGTTTTGATGCTTATTTACTTCATTTTGATGCATATTTACTTCGTTCTGATGCATATTTTATAATATCTTAGCTCAACTAGATTTTTTTTAGAAAGCCCAAAACCTATTTATTTATTTTATGGCCCAAAAGGCCAGCCCTATCTTAGCCCAACTAGATTTTTTTTAGAAAGCCCAAAACCTATTTATTTATTTTATGGACCAAAAGGCCAGCCCTATCTTAGCCCAATTTGAATTTTTTTTAGAAAGCCCAAACTTATTTATTTATTTATTTTGTGGCCCAAAGTTTCAGCCCACTTAAATGGTCTGATATATAATTAGTAAGACTAAAGTTAAAAAAAAAAGAGAGAAGAACGGGAGAAGAAAAGCAAAAGAGGGGAAAGAAGAGAGTGAAGAGGAGAAACCCTTGTTGATCAAATTCTCCCTTACAACACCCTCATCCTAGGTGGTTTCTAAGTTGTTTTGAGGTAAGTGGTGTGTGAATTAAGCTTCCTTCTTCCATGGTTTTGTAATTTTGTGGTGTTTTTCTTTTTGGTACGTGGGTAATTCACAGACTGTTCAAACTGATTTTGACATAGCTATTGCCCTAGAAAGTTTGCAAACTTAATTTCTGTACGTAGCTGAACTCGTTAGCTTTCCGTAGCCACTTGAAACGCATCAATCCGATTAATCTACAATTAGTTATAATTTTTCTCGTAAACTGCCGCTAGCTGGAAAATTTCAAAATTTTTATGTCGAATTCAAACTTATTTTCTATCGTTTCGTTTAGTTAATGTATTGAAACGGGTTATGTGGGATTGGGAACTGATGTTAAGGAGTTACATACCATTTTTATTTAATATCGACTAGTTCGAACTCAATTAGGATTTGTTTTTAGCAATGAAAGGGATGTTACCGCTAATAGTTAGTTAGTTATATTTAATTTGTCTTTAATTGCTCATCTCCTTTCTAGGTAAGAATCATCGACGAAGGGCAAGCGACCGACTTCAGATTTCGGAGAGAGTTAATCACTTCCTTGTGAGTTGATAATTCGGGAACGCCTTCTCTTGTGGGAAGTGTGGACCCTCGATAAATGTGCATTTATTTTAGTTTTAGTTAATTGATAAGAAAATTATTTGGTATTGTGTTATGTGGTAAAGAGCCTGATTTGCTCGATTGCTCTGGTTAGAGTCCTGTTAGCCATTTTATGAGTATTATTGATTTTAACTTATGCTGAAGAGCCTTGTCGGCTCGATATCTTATAGCATTTATTGTGAATTATTTGAGAATTGATTTCTGGTTATTCTTGTGTGCCAATTAAGACTCTAACTTGAGTTGTTATTCATCTTATGATGCATATGCATATGTATGTCTAGTACCAAGGTTAAGTAGCCCGAATTGGTCACGGTTCGGGTGAGTTGGAGCGACATTGATTAAGTAGCCCGAATTGTCGCGGTTCGGGTGAGTTAGAGTGACAACCAAGTTGCCCGGGATTGGCAAACCCGGGTGAGTTAGATCTAACGGGGCACCTGTCCATTTGCCAAATACTGATACTCTGGAGGGTGATCGTTAGATGGATCAGTCTATTATAGGCTCAGTCAACGTCACCGGTGTGGGACATGCATGTCATATATGTTTATATGTTTGATCATTTCAAGTATTCACGTCGATATTGAATTGTGAACTTTAGCAATTGGCGTGTTGAGAAAGAATATTAATGTGCATTTTATCTAGAGTAACGGTGACAAGCTTGGACTGTCTCTCGACGGAGAGCTCAGTTCGAGGAGGATATTGACTACCCATGCGTATTTTATGTGATAACATGTTGTTTGAATTAATTGTGTTATTCGTAAATGTGCACTAAGGTTTTTATTTTCATTAATATGTACAATGAGTGAGAAATAGTTATTGTGAGACGAAATGTTGGATTTTATATTATGAACCGCGAGGACATAATCTCAAAAGGTATCAACAAGTATTTACAAAGGTACAAAATACAACGGTGTAACTTAGTTTAAAGAAAATATACATGAACGATATAACATCGCGAAGACACAAAAAGAACATCAAGGGGGTCACCAAATATAAACTATACAATCTCGCCAATGAATCCGTCAATTTACATAAAAGAGAAAGTACCCAAAACACGGATTGGATGACGAGCAAACGATAGGAAAACCTCCAACCAAAACATATCAACAGCCTGACAAGGAAAGAATTATGGGGGTGAGCAAAACCACTAGCTCAGTGAGGTGATAAGCCGGTCACTCCGACCCTTATACGAAGCATGTATTCTCACTCGCGGTTCATAATATAAAATCCAACATTTCGTCTCACAATAACTATTTCTCACTCAGTGTACATATTAATGAAAATAAAATCTTAGTGCACATTTACGAATAACACAATTAGTTCAAACAACATGTTATCACATAAAAGACGCGTGGGTAGTCAATATCCTCCTCGAACTAAGCTCTCCGTCGAGAGACAGTCCAAGCCCGTTATCCCACATCGGTGACGTTGACTGAGTCTATAATAGACTGATCCATCTAACGATCACCCTCCAGAGTATCAGTATTTGGCAAATGGACAGGTGCCCCATTAGATCTAACTCACCCGGGTTTGCTAATCCCGGGCAACTTGGTTGTCACTCTAACTCACCCGAACCGCGACAATTCGGGCTACTTAATCAATGTCGCTCCAACTCACCCGAACCGTGACCAATTCGGGCTACTTAACATTGGTACCAGACATACATATACATATGCATCATAAGATGAATAACGACTCAAGTTAGAGTCTTAATTGGCACACAAGAATAACCAGAAATCAATTCTCAAATAATTCACAATAAATGCTATCAGATATCGAGCCGACAAGGCTCTTCAACATAAGTTAAAATCAACAATACTCATAAAATGGCTAACAGGACACTAACCAGAGCAATCGAGCCAATCAGGCTCTTTACCACATAACACAATACCAAATAATTTTCTTATCAATTAACTAAAACTAAAATAAATGCACATTTATCGAGGGTCCACACTTCCCACAAGAGAAGGCGTTCCCGAATTATCAACTCACAAGGAAGTGATTAACTCTCTCCGGAATCTGAAATCGGTCCCTTGCCCTTCGTCGATGGTTCTTTACCTAGAAAGGAGATGAGCAATTAAAGACAAATTAAATATAACTAACTATTAGCGTTAACATCCCTTTCATTGCTAAAAACAAATCCTAATTGAGTTCGAACAAGTCGATATTAAATAAAAATGGTATGTAACTCCTTAACATCAGTTCCCAATCACACATAACCCGTTTCAATACATTAACTAAACGAAACGATAGAAAATAAGTTTGAATTCGACATAAAAATTCTGAAAATTTTCAGCTAGCGGCAGTTTACGAGAAAAATCATAACTAATTGTAGAATAATCGGATTGAGGCGTTTCAAGTGGCTAAGGAAAGCTAACGAGTTCAGCTACGTACAGAAATTAAGTTTGCAAACTTTCGAGGGCAATAGCTATGTCAAAATCAGATCGAACAGTCTGCAAATTACCCACATACCAAAAAGAAAAACCCTACAAAATTACAAAATCATGGAAGAAGGAAGCTTAATTCACACACCACTTACCTCAAAACAACTTAGAAACCACCTAGGATGAGGGTTGTAAGGGAGAATTTGATCAACAAGGATTTCTCCTCTTCACTCTCTTCTTTCCCCTCTTTTGTTTTTCTTCTCCCGTTCTTCTCTCTCTTTTTTTTTAACTTTAGTCTTAATAATTATATATCAGGCCATTTAAGTGGGCTGAAACTTTGGGCCACAAAATAAATAAATAAATAAGTTTGGGCTTTCTAAAAAAATCTAGTTGGGCTAAGATAAGGCTGGCCTTTTGGGCCATATAAATAAATAAATAGGTTTTGGGCTTTCTAAAATAAATCTAGTTGGGCTAAGATAGGGCTGGCCTTTTGGGCCATAAAAATAAATAAATAGGTTTTGGGCTTTCTAAAAAAAAATCTAGTTGAGCTAAGATATTATAAAGTATCCCCTCCTCTAAAAGTTTCGTCCTCGAAACATAAATGTACCTAGAGATGATAAGAGATTTGGATGGTGCTGACGCATGACTGACTCTGGTTCCCATGTTTCTTCTTCAATTTGATCACTTCTCCATAGAACTATCACCATAGGAATGGATTTGTTACGTAGCATTTTCTCTCGGCGATCTACAATTTGAACTGGTTGTATTTCGTACGATAGATTTTCCTTTAATACAACTGGGGGATATTTGAGCACGTGCGAAGGATCTGGTTCATATTTTCTAAGCGTAGAGACATGGAAGGCATCGTGAATCTTCGACAATTCCGATGGTAGCTCAAGTCGATACGCGACACGACCAATCCTTTGCACGATCGTAAACGGGACAATATACCTTGGACTCAACTTTCCTCGACGGCGGAATCGCAACACGCCCTTCCATGGAGAAACTTTCAGAAAAACTTTGTCTCCTTCATTAAACTCCAAATCGCGTCTCCTATTATCTGCGTAGCTTTTCTGTCGATCTTGCGCTGCCTTAAGTCTGTCTCGAATAAGTTGTATTTTTGCCTTTGCATCTTCGATAAGCTCTACTTGTTCGATTTGTCTCTCGCCAACCTCATCCCAAAAGAGCGGTGTTCGACACTTTCGGCCATACAGAGCTTCGTACGGGGGCATTCCAATGCTTGAATGATAACTGTTGTTATAAGCGAACTCCACCAAAGTCACGTACTTATCCCAGCTACCTCCTCAACACCACTGCACGTAACATGTCCTCTAGTGTCTGTATAGTTCTCTCTGACTGTCCATCAGTCTGTGGATGAAACGAGGTACTGAATAGTAATTTTGTACCTAGCGCTTTCTGCAGACTAGGCCAAAAACGGGAAGTGAATCTTGGATCACGGTCAGATATGATTGACACTGGTACTCCGTACAATCTCACGATCTCATCGATATATAACTTGGCAAGTTTCTCTAAAGATTCGTTGGTATGCACTGGAAGGAAATGTGCCGATTTCGTCAGACGATCAATAATGACCCAAATTGAGGTATGACCCTTTTGGGTTCGAGGTAAACCAGAAACAAAATCCATTGTGACGTTTTCCCATTTCCACTCAGGAATAGGTAGTGGTTGAAGCATGCAGGATGGTTTTTGGTGTTCCGCTTTAATCTGTTGGCATGACACTTTGATACAAATTCAGTAGTGTCCCATTTCATACCTGGCCACCAATAATGCTCCCGAAGTGTTCTGTACATTTTGGTACTACCAGGATGCAAAAAGCATAGGCTGAAGAATGGGCTTCCTCAAGAATAGCTCTACGAACATCAAGTTCTGATGGAACACAAATACGATTTTTAAAAGTAAGAAGTCCATCATCCCGAATTTGAAATTCTGTTTCTTTTCCTTGATTTAGCTTCGCCATCTTCTGTTGTAAATAAACATCGTGTGATTGTCTTTCTCGAATTTTCTCGAACAAGGTAAGTCTAACCTCGAATTTGGCGATTAAGGCAGAATCATTAGACTTTTCACAATCGAGCGAAATGTGTAAAGATTTAAATTGCTCCAACATAGGAAGATAAAAAGATTGAATCGAAGCAAGTGAGGTAGAAGACTTTCTACTCAGAGCATCTGCAACAACGTTCGCCTTGCCAGGATGATAATCGATGACTAAGTCATAGTCACTAATTAACTCCATCCATCGCCTTTGCCTGAGGTTGAGCTCCTTTTGCGTGGTGATATACTTTAAGCTCTTGTGATCAGTGAAAACCCGACAAGTTGCACCATACAGATAGTGCCTCCAGATCTTCAATGCAAAGACGATTGCAGCCAACTCTAAATCATGTGTAGGATAATTTTCTTCGTTCTTCTTCAATTACCTTGAAGCGTAGGCAATAACCTTTCCTTCTTGCATGAGAACGCATCCTAATCCTTGTCTCGAGGCGTCGCTATAAATGGTAAATTATCCAATTGCTGGGTCTGGCAAAGCAAGAATAGGAGCTGAAACGAGTCGTCTTTTCAATTCTTGAAATGCTTCCTCGCATTCTTCACTCCATTCAAATTTTACCCCTTTCCGAGTCAATTTAGTCAAAGATGAAGCCAATAACGAAAAGTCTTTGACAAACCTTCGATAATATCCAGCTAATCCCAGAAAACTACGAATCTCTGTCACGTTCTTTGGACGCTCCCAATCTAGTATAGCTTGAATCTTCACTGGATCGACGTAGATTCCTTCTTTAGAAATGTGATGACCCAAAAAGCTTACCTCACGAAGCCAAAATTCATACTTCGAGAATTTAGCATAAAGCTGATTTTCTCTGAGAATGCTCAGAGCAATTCTTAGATGATGGGAATGTTCGTCGTCCGATTTAGAATAAATAAGAATGTCATCAATGAAGATGATGATAAACTTATCTAAGTACGGCCGAAAGACCCGATTCATAAGATCCATAAAAGCTGCAGGAGCATTTGTGAGTCCAAAAGGCATAACCCTGACTGGGTGTAGAATATGTTAGTTTACCACGAAGCTGACCAGAACCCTGACTGCTCGCTCCCATAAGCTGAGGACAAGAACTTCGCATATGCCCCGGCTGTCGACACTGAAAACATACTTGAGGAGCCTTACAGGGGCCGTCGTGATATTTTAAGCAATTCTGGCACTTGCGATTTCACCAACTGATCCCGAGACATTGCTCCTGCCTCTACTAAACTGCTCCTGAGGTTGAGGAAAACTAATAGGTACCGAACTTGGTGCGCCACGCGAAGATCCCACACTCCTATACACCTTCGATGCATTTCCTGGAAATGCGCTCCCTTGCCTTTTCTTTTGAGATCGTTCTGCAAGCTTATGTCTCGCCTGAACTAAACCTTCTACCCTCAGGGCTTCTTCTACGAGATCATCAAGACTCTCGTACTTGTCTACGGACTTGATGCGATCTCGAATATTTAAATTAAGACCATCTTCAAATCTCTTGCATAAGTCTCTCGTCGTATATGACTCAGGAGCGAATTCTCGCAGTTCCAGAAATTTGCTTTCGTACTCCACGACCGACATAATGCCTTGAAAGAGGTTGAAGAACTCCTTTCTCTTCTGATCCTTGATGTACTGAGAGAAGTATCGATCTTTGAATCGTTCCATAAAGATAGCCCACGTAATATTAACCGAAGATGTCTCTTTTAGATTCTGCCACCATCGTCGTGCATCTGGGCCTAACATGTCCCCGCTTTAGAAAAATCTCTTGCACCGTCAAATTTCGAAGTCCTCATGTTTTCAACTGCTTTCACCAAATCAGGTATAAAAAGTGCACCTCGAGAAGTAGAACCACCTAAAGCCATTTCTGGAGTAAAAACTGGTACATTAGATGTAGGATGAATTGATTCATTAGCACGAAGAACCTCTTCAGTGACAGTCATAGTCGTATGAGCCGTTGTAGGTGGTGGAACACCATGTATTCGAATGTTATCATAATACAATTGGTACTGCTCGGGTGTCATCATGTGCTCAACCCGCAACTGGGCCCGTGGTTGCTCTACCTGGGAAACTGGCACTCTATGATCAAAATTGATAGGGTCCGTAACCGTCGGAGGAACGACATGATCAGAAGAAACATGTCCTCGAGGTCCACGAGGAACAGAAGAGAGTACAGGACTCGGAGGATCACGAGGAGCGTGTCATCGACCTCGACGACGAACTGGATGTGCCATAATGACTGAATGGAAGAAAGGAAAGAAAATACAAGGTCAACGTCAAGGCAATACGATACCTTAGGATGACATAGAAATAAAGTTGGACTCATTGGCTCGACTAAAAAAGAATGAGAATCATAAAACCAGGCTCTGATACCAAGAAAGTTGTCACGCCCCGACCCCAGACAGAACGCGATAACCGCCTGTTAACCATAAATTTCACAGAATGGGTGCACTCCACTCCACAAAGTTTATAGAAAACGTAAGGCTTGCTATCAAGTACCTGTATAGCTGAACAACTGATAACAACGGGTACAACCCGAGGACATCATCTCAAAAAGTATCAACAAGGATTTACAAAGGTACAAAATACAACGGTGTAACTTAGTTTAAAGAAAATATACATGAACGATATAACATCGCGAAGGTACAAAAAGAACATCAAGGGGGACACCTAATATAAACTATACAATCTCGCCAATGAATCCGTCAATTTACATAAAAGAGAAAGTACCTAAAACACGGATTGGATGACGAGCAAACGATAGGAAAACCTTCAACCAAAACGATATCAACAGCCTGAAAAGAAAGAATTATGGGAGTGAGCAAAACCACTAGCTCAGTCAGGTGATAAGCCGGTCACTCCGACCCTTATACGAAGCATGTATTCTCACTCGCGGTTCATAATATAAAATCCAACATTTCGTCTCACAATAACTATTTCTCACTCGGTGTACATATTAATGAAAATAAAAACCTTAGTGCACATTTACGAATAACACAATTATTTCAAACAACATGTTATCACATAAAAGACGCGTGGGTAGTCAATATCCTCCTCGAACTAAGCTCTCCGTCGAGAGACAGTCCAAGCCCGTCACCGTTAAAATGCATATTAATATTCTTTCTCAACACGCCAAGTGCTAAAGTTCACAATTCAATATCAACGTGAATACTTGAAGTGATCAAACATATAAACATATATGACATGCATGTCCCACACCGGTGACGTTGACTGAGCCTATAATAGACTGATCCATCTAACGATCACCCTCCAGAGTATCAGTATTTGGCAAATGGACAGGTGCCCCGTTAGATCTAACTCACCCGGGTTTGCCAATCCCGGGCAACTTGGTTGTCACTCTAACTCACCCGAACCGCGACAATTCGGGCTACTAAATCAATGTCGCTCCAACTCACCCGAACCATGACCAATTCGGGCTACTTAACATTGGTACCAAGCATACATATGCATATGTATCATAAGATGAATAACGACTCAAGTTAGAGTCTTAATTGGCACACAAGAATAACCAGAAATCAATTCTCAAATAATTCACAATAAATGCTATCAAATATCGAGCCGACAAGGCTCTTCAACATAAGTTAAAATCAATAATACTCATAAAATGGCTAACAGGACACTAACCAGAGCAATCGAGCCAGTCAGGCTCTTTACCACATAACACAATACCAAATAATTTTCTTATCAATTAACTAAAACTTAAATAAATGCACATTTATCGAGGGTCCACACTTCCCACAAGAGAAGGCGTTCCCGAATTATCAACTCACAAGGAAGTGATTAACTCTCTCCGGAATCTGAAATCGGTCCCTTGCCCTTCGTCGATGGTTCTTTACCTAGAAAGGAGATGAGCAATTAAAGACAAATTAAATATAACTAACTATTAGCGGTAACATTCCTTTCATTGCTAAAAACAAATCCTAATTGAGTTCGAACAAGTCGATATTAAATAAAAATGGTATGTAACTCCTTAACATCAGTTCCCAATCCCACATAACCCGTTTCAATACATTAACTAAATGAAACGATAGAAAATAAGTTTGAATTCGACATAAAAATTCTAAAATTTTCCAGCTAGCGACAGTTTACGAGAAAAATCATAACTAATTGTAGAATAATTGGATTGAGGCGTTTCAAGTGGCTACGGAAAGCTAACGAGTTCAGCTACGTACAGAAATTAAGTTTGCAAACTTTCGAGGGCAATAGATATGTCAAAATCAGTTCGAACAGTCTGCAAATTACCCACGTACCAAAAAGAAAAACCCCACAAAATTACAAAATCATGGAAGAAGAAAGCTTAATTCACACACCACTTACCTCAAAACAACTTAGAAACCACCTAGGATGAGGGTTGTAAGGGAGAATTTGATCAACAAGTGTTTCTCCTCTTCACTCTCTTCTTTCCCCTCTTTTGTTTTTCTTCTCCCGTTCTTCTCTCTCTTTTTTTTTTAACTTTAGTCTTAATAATTATATATCAGGCCATTTAAGAGGGCTGAAACTTTGGGCCACAAAATAAATAAATAAATAAGTTTGGGCTTTCTAAAAAAAATCTAGTTGGACTAAGATAAGGCTGGCCTTTTGGGCCATATAAATAAATAAATAGGTTTTGAGCTTTCTAAAATAAATCTAGTTGGGCTAAGATAAGGCTGGCCTTTTGGGACATAAAAATAAATAAATAGGTTTTGGGCTTTCTAAAAAAAAATCTAGTTGAGCTAAGATATTATAATTTACTTCATTACGATCAACATTTCCTTCGTTTAGATGTATATTTACTTCATTTTGATGCATATTTACTTCGTTCCGATGTATATTTCATTCGTTTTGATGCACATTTACTTCATTTTGATGCATATTTACTTCATACGATGAACATTTCCTTCAATTCGATGCATATTTACTTCATTTGATGCATATTACTTCATTGCAATCAATATGTCCTTCGTTTTGATGCATATTTGCTAAATTTTGATGCTTATTTACTTCATTACAATCAAAATTTTTTCGTTTCGATGCATATTTACTTCATTTTGATGCATATTTATTTCATTAAGATCAACATTTCATTCGTTTTGATGCTTATTTACTTCATTTTGATACACATTTCCTTCTTTTCTATGCACATTTACTTCATTTTAACGCATATTTTCTTTATTAGACCAATATTTCTTTCATTTAGATGCATACAAATTTCATTTTAAAGCATTTTTACTTCATTTCGATGAATATTTAATTCGTTTTGATGCACATTTTCTTCATTTTTTATGTGTATTTACTTCATTACTATCAATATTTCATTCGTTTAGATGAATATTTACTTCATTTTGACGCATATTTACTTCGTTTTGATGCATATTTCTTTCTTTTCGATGCACATTTACTTCATCTTGATGCACATTTACTTAATTACGATCTATATTTCCTTCGTTTCGATGCATATTTACTTCATTTTGATGCATATTTACATCATTAAGATCAAAATTTACTACATTTTTTTTCATATTTACTTAGTTTTCGATGCGTATTTACTTCATTACGATCATCATTTCTTTCGTTTCTATGCACATTTACTTCATTTTGATGCATATTTACTTCATTAGGATAATCATTTCTTTAGATTCGATGCATATTTAATTCATTTTGATGCATATTTACTTCATTACGATTAACATTTCCTTTATTTCGATGCATATTTACTTAATTTTTATGCATATGTACTTTATTACGATCAACATTTCCTTCATTTCGATGCTATTTACTTCATTTTGATGCATACTTACTTCTTTTTGATGCGTATTTCCTTCGTTTCTATGCACATATACTTCATTTTGATGCATATTTACTTCATTACGATCAATATTTCCTTCGTTTCGATTTATATCTACTTCATTTTGATTCATATTTCCTTCTTTAAGATCAACATTTCTTTCGTTTCGATGCATATTTACTCCATTTTGATGCATATTTACTTTATTACGATCAACATTTCTTTCGTTTTGATGCATATTTACTTTGTTCCGATGCGTATTTCCTTCATTTCGATGCACATTTACTTCATTTTGATGTATAATTACTTCATTACGATCAACATTTCCTTCATTTTGATGCATATTTACTTCATTTTGATTCGTATTTCCTTCATTAAGATCAACTTTCTTTCGTTTCGATGCATATTTACTACATTTTGATAAATATTTACTTCATTAATATCAATATTTCCTTCGTTTAGATGCATATTAACTTTATTTTGATGCATATTTAATTCATTACGATCAACGTTTCCTTCGTTTAGATGTATATGTACTTCATTTTGATGCATATTTACTTCGTTTCGATGCATATTTCCTTCGTTTTGATGCACATTTACTTCATTATGATGCATATTTACTTCATTACGATGAACATTTCCTTCATTTCGATGCATATTTACTTCATTTTGATGCATATTTACTTCATTGAGATCAATATGTCCTTCGTTTTGATGCATATTTGCTAAATTTTGATGCTTATTTACTTCATTACGATCAAAATTTTTTCATTTCGATGCATATTTACTTCATTTTGATGCATATTTATTTCATTACGATCAACATTTCTTACGTTTTGATGCTTATTTACTTCATTTTTAAGCATATTTACTTCGTTCTGATGCATATTTCCTTCGTTTCTATGCACATTTACTTCATTTTGATGCATATTTTCTTCATTACGATAAACATTTCCTTCGTTTCGTTGCATATTTACTTCATTTTGATGCATATTTTCTTTATTAGATCAATATTTCTTTCATTTAGATACATACATATTTCATTTTAATGCATTTTGACTTCATTTCGATGAATATTTAATTCGTTTTGATGCACATTTATTTCATTTTTTATGTATATTTACCTCATTACCATCAACATTTCATTCGTTTAGATGAATATTTACTTCATCTTGATGCATATTTACTTTGTTTCGATGCATATTTCTTTCTTTTCGATGCACATTTACTTAATTTTGATGCATATTTACTTCGTTCCGATGCGTATTTCCTTCATTTCGATGCACATTTACTTCATTTTGATGTATAATTACTTCATTACGATCAACATTTCCTTCATTTTGATGCATATTTACTTCATTTTGATGTGTATTTCTTTCGTTTCGATGCACATTTACTTCGTTTTGATGCATATTTACTTAATTACGATCAACATTTCCTTCGTTCGATGCATATTTACTTCGTTTTGATGCATATTTACGTCATTAAGATCAAAATTTGCTACGTTCTTTTGCATATTTACTTCATTTTCGATGCATATTTACTTCATTACGATCATCATTTCTTTCGTTTCGATGCATATTTAATTCATTTTGATGCATATTTACTTCATTACGATCAACATTTTCTTCATTTCGATGCATATTTACTTTATAACGATCAATATTTCCTTTATTTCGATGCATATTTACTTCATTTTGATGCATATTTACTTCGTTTTGATGCGTATATCCTTCGTTTCTACACACATTTACTCCATTTTGATGCATATTTACTTCATTACGATCAACATTTACTTCGTTTCGATGTTTATCTGCTTCATTTTGATGAATATTTCCTTAATTAAGATCAACATTTCCTTCGTTTTGATGCATATTTACTTCATTTTGATGCATATTTACTTTATTACGATCAACATTTATTTCGTTTTGATGTATATTTACTTCATTTTGATGCATATTTACTTCGTTCTGATGCGTATTTCCTTCATTTCGATGCACATTTACTTCTTTTTGATGTATAATTACTACATTACGATCAACATTTCCTTCGTTTCGATGCATATTTACTTCATTTTGATGCATATTTACTTCGTTCCGATGCATATTTCCTTCGTTTCTTTGACATTTACTTTATTTTGATGCATATTTTTTTTATTACGATAAACATTTCCTTCATTTCGATGCATATTACTTCATTTTGACGCATATTTTCTTTATTAGATCAATATTTCTTTCGTTTGATGCATACATATTTCATTTTAATACATTTTTACTTCATTTCGATGAATATTTAATTCATTTTGATGCACAATTACTTCATTTTTTTATCTATATTTACTTCATTACTATCAACATTTCATTCGTTTAGACGAATATTTACTTCATTTTGATGCATATTTACATGGTTTTGATACATATTTCTTTTGTTTTGATGCACATTTACTTCATTTTGATGAATATTTACTTAATTGCGATCAACATTTCCTTCGTTTCGATGCATATTTACTTCATTTTGATGCATATTTACTTCATTAAGATCAAAATTTACTACGTTTTTTGCATATTTACTTCATTTTCGATGCATATTTACTTCATTACGATCATCATTTCTTTCTTTTCGATGCATATTTAATTCATTTTGATGCATATTTACTTCATTACTATCAACATTTCCTTCATTTCGATGCATATTTACTTCATTTTTATGCATATTTACTTTATTACGATCAACATTTCCTTCATTTCGATGCATATTTACTTCATTTTGATGCATATTTACTTCGTTTTGATGCATATTTTCTTCGTTTCTATGCACATTTACTTCATTTAGATGCATATTTACTTCATTACAATCAACATTTCCTTCGTTTCGATTTATATCTACTTCATTTTGATGCATATTTCCTTCATGAAGATCAACATTTCCTTCATTTCGATGCATATTTACTTCATTTTGATGCATATTTACTTTATTACAATCAACATTTCTTTCGTTTTGATGCATATTTACTTTGTTCCGATGCGTATTTCCTTCATTTCGATGCACATTTACTTCATTTTGATGTATAATTACTTCATTACGATCAACATTTCCTTCATTTTGATGCATATATACTTCATTTTGATGCGTATTTCCTTCATTAAGATCAACATTTCCTTCGTTTCGATGCATATTTACTACATTTTGATAAATATTTAGTTCATTAATATCAATATTTCCTTCGTTTTGATGCATATTACCTTTTTTTGATGCATATTTAATTCATTACGATCAACATTTCCTTCGTTTTGATGTATATTTACTTCATTTTGATGCATATTTACTTCGTTTCGATGCATATTTCCTTCGTTTTGATGCATATTTACTTTATTTTGATGCATATTTACTTCATTACGATGAACATTTCCTTCATTTCGATGCATATTTACTTCATTTTGATGCATATTTACTTCATTGCGATCAATATGTCCTTCGTTTTGATGCATATTTGCTAAATTTTGATGCTTATTTACTTCATTACGATCAAAATTTTTTCGTTTCGATGCATATTTACTTCAATTTGAAGCATATTTATTTCATTATGATCAACATTTCATTCGTTTTGATGCTTATTTACTTCATTTTGATGCATATTTACTTCTTTCTGATGCATATTTCATTCGTTTCTATGCACATTTACATCATTTTGATGCTTATTTTCTTCATTTTGATGCATATTTCTTTCGTTTCGATGCACATTTACTTCATTTTGATGCATCTTTTGTTCATTACGATAAACATTTCCTTCGTTTCTATGCACATTTACTTTATTTTGACGCATATTTTCTTTATTAGATCAATATTTCTTTCATTTAGATGCATACATATTTCATTTTAAAGCATTTTTACTTCATTTCGATGAATATTTAATTCGTTTTGATGCACATTTACTTCATTTTTTTATGTATATTTACTTCATTACTATCAACATTTTATTCGTTTAGATGAATATTTACTTCATTTTGATGCATATTTACTTCGTTTTGATACATATTTCTTTCATTTCGATGCACATTTACTTCATTTTGATGCACATTTACTTAATTACGATCAACATTTCCATCATTTTGATGCATATTTACTTTATTTAGATGAATATTTACTTTATTAAGATCAAAATTTACTACGTTTTTTTGCATATTTACTTCGTTTTCGATGCATATTTACTTCATTACGATCATTACTTCTTTCGTTTCGATGAATATTTAATTCATCTTGATGCATATTTACTTCATTACGATCAACATTTCCTTCATTTCGATGCATATTTACTTTATTACGATCAACATTTCCTTCATTTCGATGCATATTAACTTCATTTTGATGCATATTTACTTCTTTTTTATGCGTATTTACTTCGTTTCTACGCACATTTACTTCATTTTGATGCGTATTTACCTCGTTCCGATGCGTATTTCCTTCATTTTGATGCACAATTACTTCATTTTGATGTTTAATTACTACATTACGATCAACATTTCCTTCGTTTCGATGCATATTTACATCATTTTGATGCATCTTTACTTCGTTCCGATGCATATTTCCTTCGTTTCTATGCACATTTACTTCATTTTGATACATATTTTCTTCATTACGATAAACATTTCCTTCGTTTCGATGCATATTTACTTCATTTTTACGCATATTTTCTTTATTAGATCAATATTTCTTTCATTTAGATGCATACATATTTAATTTTAATGCATTTTTACTTCATTTCGATGAATATTTAATTCGTTTTGATGCATAATTACTTCATTTTTTATCTATATTTACTTCATTACTATCAACATTTCCTTCGTTTAGATGAATATTTACTTCATTTTGATGCATATTTACTCCGTTTTGATGCATATTTCTTTCGTTTCGATGCACATTTACTTCATTTTGATGCATATTTACTGAATTGCGATCAACATTTCCTTCTTTTCGATGTATATTTACTTCATTTTGATGCATATTTACTTCATTAAGATCAAAATTTACTACGTTTTTTTGCATATTTACTTCGTTTTCGATGCATATTTACTTCATTACGATCATCATTTCTTTTGTTTCGATGCATATTTAATTCATTTTGATGCATATTTACTTCATTACGATCAACATTTCCTTCATTTTGATGCATATTTACTTCATTTTGATTTATATTTACTTCGTTTTGATGCGTATTTCCTTCGTTTCTATGCACATTTACTTCATTTTGATGCATATTTACTTCATTACGATCAACATTTCCTTCGTTTCGATTTATATCTACTTCATTTTGATGCATATTTCCTTCATTAAGATCAACATTTCCTCATTTCGATGCATATTTACTTCATTTTGATGCATATTTAATTTATTACGATCAACATTTCTTTCGTTTTGATGCATATTTACTTTGTTTCGATGCGTATTCCTTCATTTCGATGCACATTTACTTCATTTTGATGTATAATTGCTTCATTACGATAAACATTTCCTTCATTTTGATGCATATTTACTTCATTTTGATGCGTATTTCCTTCATTAAGATCAACATTTCTTTCGTTTCGATGAATATTTACTACATTTAGATAAATATTTACTTCATTACGATCAACATTTCCTTCGTTTAGATGTATATTTACTTCATTTTGATGCATATTTACTTCATTTCGACGTTTATTTCCTTCGTTTTGATGCACATTTACTTCATTTTGATGTATATTTACTTCATTACGATGAGCATTTCTTCATTTTGATACATATTTACTTCATTGCAATCAATATGTCCTTCGTTTTGATGCATATTTGCAAAATTTTGATGCTTATTTACTTCATTAGGATCAAATTTTTTTCGTTTCGATGCATATTTACTTCATTTTGATGCATATTTATTTCATTAAGATCAACATTTCATGCGTTTTGATGCTTATTTACTTCATTTTGATGCATATTTACTTCGTTCTGATGCATATTTCCTTCGTTTCTATGCTCATTTACTTCATTTTGATGCATACATATTTCATTTTAAAGCATTTTTACTTCATTTCGATGAATATTTAATTCGTTTTGATGCACATTTACTTCATTTTTTTATGTATATTTACTTTTTTACTATCAACATTTAATTCGTTTAGATGAATATTTACTTCATTTTGACGCATATTTACTTCGTTTTGATGCATATTTCTTTCGTTTCGATACACATTTACTTCATATTGATGCACATTTACTTAATTACGATCAATATTTCCTTCGTTTCAATGCATATTTACTTCATTTTGATGCATATTTACATCATTAAGATCAAAATTTACTACGTTTTTTTGCATATTTACTTCGTTTTCGATGCATATTTACTTCATTACGATCATCACTACTTTTGTTTCGATGCATATTTAATTCATCTTGATGCATATTTACTTCATTACGATCAACATTTCCTTCATTTCGATGCATATTTACTTTATTTTTATGCATATTTACTTTATTACGATCAACATTTACTTCATTTCGATGCATATTAACTTCATTTTGATGCATATTTACTTCGTTTTGATGCGTATTTCCTTCGTTTCTATGCACATTTACTTCATTTTGATGCATATTTACTTCATTAAGATCAACATTTCCTTCGTTTCGATGTACATCTACTTCATCTTGATGTATATTTACTTTATTACGATTAACATTTATTTCGTTTTGATGCATATTTACTTCATTTGTATGCATATTTACTTCATTCCGATGCGTATTTCCTTTATTTCGATGCACATTTACTTCATTTTGATGTATAATTACTACATTACGATCAACATTTCCTTCGTTTCAATGCATATTTACTTCATTTTGATGCATATTTACTTTGTTCCGATTCATATTTCCTCCGTTTCTATGCACATTTACTTCATTTTGATGCATCTTTTCTTCATTACGATAAACATTTCCTTCGTTTCTATGCACATTTACTTCATTTTGACGCATATTTTCTTTATTAGATCAATATTTCTTTCATTTAGATGCATACATATTTCATTTTTAAGCATTTTTACTTCATTTCGATGAATATTTAATTTGTTTTGATGCACATTTATTTCATTTTTTTTATGTATATTTACTTCATTACTATCAACATTTCATTCGTTTAGATGAATATTTACTTAATTTTGACGCATATTTACTTCGTTTTGATGCATATTTCTTTCGTTTCGATGCACATTTACTTCATTTTGATGCACATTTAATTAATTACAATCAATATTTCCTTCGTTTCAATGCATATTTACTTCATTTTGATGCATATTTACTTCATTAAGATCAAAATTTACTACGTTTTTTTTCATATTTACTTCGTTTTCGATGCATATTTACTTCATTACGATCATCACTTCTTTCGTTTCTATGCATATTTAATTCATCTTGATGCATATTTACTTCATTACGATCAACATTTCCTTCATTTCGATGCATATTTACTTCATTTTTATGCATATTTACTTTATTACGATCAACATTTCCTTCATTTCGATGCATATTAACTTCATTTTGATGCATATTTACTTCATTTTGATGCGTATTTCCTTCGTTTCTATGCACATTTACTTCATTTTGATGCATATTTACTTCATTAAGATCAACATTTCCTTCATTTCGATGTATATCTACTTCATTTTGATGCATATTTACTTTATTACGATCAACATTTATTTCGTTTTGATGCATATTTACTTCATTTGTATGCATATTTACTTCATTCCGATGCGTATTTCCTTTATTTCGATGCACATTTACTTCATTTTGATGTATAATTACTACATTACGATCAACATTTACTTCGTTCCGATGCATATTTACTTCATTTTGATGCATATTTACTTTGTTTCGATTCATATTTCCTCCGTTTCAATGCACATTTACTTCATTTTGATGCATCTTTTCTTCATTACGAAAAACATTTCCTTCGTTTATATGCACATTTACTTCATTTTGACGCATATTTTCTTTATTAGATCAATATTTCTTTCATTTAGATGCATACATATTTCATTTTAAAGCATTTTTATTTCATTTCGATGAATATTCAATTCGTTTTGATGCACATTTAATTCATTTTTTATGTATATTTACTTCATTACTATCAACATTTCATTCGTTTAGATGAATATTTACTTCGTTTTGATGCATATTTCTTTCGTTTCGATGCACATTTACTTCATTTTGATGCACATTTACTTAATTACAATCAATATTTCCTTCGTTTCAATGCATATTTACTTCATTTTGATGCATATTTACTTCATTAAGATCAAAATTTACTACATTTTTTTGCATATTTACTTCGTTTTCGATGCATATTTACTTCATTACGATCATCACTTCTTTCGTTTCGATGCATATTTAATTCATCTTGATGCATATTTACTTCATTACGATCAACATTTCCTTCATTTCGATGCATATTTACTTCATTTTTATGCATATTTACTTTATTAAGATCAACATTTCCTTCATTTAGATGCATATTAACTACATTTTGATGCAATTTTACTTCGTTTTGAGGCATATTTGTCATGCCCCGACCCCAGAGAGAACGCGACAACCGCCACGTTAACCATAAATTTCGCAGAATGGGTGCACTCCACTCCACAAAGTTTATAGAAAATGTAAGGCTTGCTATCAAGTACCTGTAGAGCTGAACAACTGATAACAACGGGTACAACCCGAGGACATCATCTCAAAAAGTATCAACAAGGATTTACAAAGGTACAAAATACAACGGTGTAACTTAGTTTAAAGAAAATATACATGAACGATATAACATCGCGAAGGCACAAAAAGAACATCAAGGGGGTCACCAAATATAAACTATACAATCTCGCCAATGAATCCGTCAATTTACATAAAAGAGAAAGTACCCAAAACACGGATTGGATGACGAGCAAACGATAGGAAAACCTCCAACCAAAACGATATCAACAGCCTGAAAAGGAAAGAATGATGGGGGTGAGCAAAACCAATAGCTCAGTGAGGTGATAAGCCGGTCACCCCGACCCTTATACGAAGCATGTATTCCACTAGCGGTTCATAACATAAAATCTCACATTTCGTCCCACAATAACTATTTCTCACTCAGTATACATATTAATGAAAATAAAAACCTTAGTGCACATTTATGAATAACACAATTAGTTCAAACAACATGTTATCACATAAAAGACGCGTGGGTAGTCAATATCCTCCTCGAACTGAGCTCTCCGTCGAGAGACAGTCCAAGCCCGTCACCGTTACTCTAACTCACCCGAACCGTGACAATTCGGGCTACTTAATCATTGTCGCTCCAACTCACCCGAACCGTGACCATTTCGGGCTACTTAACCTTGGTACCCGGCATACATATGCATATGCATCATAAGATGAATAACGACTCAAGTTAGAGTCTTAATTGGCACACAAGAATAACAAGAAATCAATTCTCAAATAATTCACAATGAATGCTATCAGATATCGAGCCGACAAGGCTCTTCAACATAAGTTAAAATCAATAATACTCATAAAATGGCTAATAGGACTCTAACCAAAGCAATCGAGCCAATCAGGCTCTTTACCACATAACACAATACCAAATAATTTTCTTGTCAATTAACTAAAACTAAAACAAATGCACATTTATCGAGGGTCCACACTTCCCACAAGAGAAGGCGTTCCCGAATTATCAACTCACAAGGAAGTGATTAACTCTCTCCGGAATCTGAAGTCGGTCCCTTGCCCTTCGTCGATGGTTCTTTACCTAGAAAGGAGATGATCAATTAAAGACAAATTAAATATAACTAACTATTAGCGGTAACATTCCTTTCATTGCTAAAAACAAATCCTAATCGAGTTCGAACAAGTCGATATTAAATAAAAATGGTATGTAACTTCATAACATCAGTTCCCAAACCCACATAACCCGTTTCAATACATTAACTAAACGAAACGATAGAAAATAAGTTTGAATTCGACATAAAAATTCTGAAATTTTCCAGCTAGCGGCAGTTTACGAGAAAATTCATAACTAATTGTAGAATAATCGGATTGAGGCGTTTCAAGTGGCTACGGAAAGCTAACGAGTTCAGCTACGTACAGAAATTAAGTTTGCAAAGTTTCGAGGGCAATAGCTATCTCAAAGTCAGTTCGAACAGTCTGCGAATTACCCACATACCAAAAAGAAAAACACCACAAAATTACAAAATCATGGAAGAAGGAAGCTTAATTCACACACCACTTACCTCAAAAACAACTTAAAAACCACCTAGGATGAGGGTTGTAAGGGAGAATTTGATCAACAAGGGTTTCTCCTCTTCCTCTCTTCTTTCCCCTCTTTTGCTTTTCTTCTCCCGTTCTTCTCTCTCTTTTTTTTTTTTAACTTTAGCCTTAATAATTATATACCAAGCCATTTAAGTGGGCTGAAACTTTGGGCCACAAAATAAATAAATAAATAAATTTGGGCTTTCTAAAAAAATCTAGTTGGGCTTAATTGGGCTGGCCTTTTGGGCCATAAAAATAAATAATTAGGTTTTGGGCTTTCTAACAAAAATCTAGTTGGGCTACGATAGGACTGGCCTTTTGGGCCATAAAAATAAATAATTAGGTTTTGGGCTTTCTAACAAAAATATAGTTGGACTAAGATATTATAAAGTATCCCCTCCTCTAAAAAATTTCGTCCTCAAAACATAAACGTACCTAGAGATGAAAAGAGATTTGGATGTTGTTGACGCATGACTGACTCTGGTTCCCATGTTTCTTCTTCAATTTGATCACTTCTCCATAGAACTCTCACCATAGGAATGGATTTGTTACAAAGCATTTTCTCTAGGTGATCTACAATTTAACAGGTTGTACTTCATACAATAGATTTTCCTTTAATACAACTGGGGGATATTTGAGCACGTACGAAGGATCTGGTTTATATTTTCTAAGCATAGAGACATGGAAGACATCGTGAATCTTCGATAATTCCGATGGTAGCTCAAGTCGATACGCAACACGTCCAATCCTTTGCACGATTGTAAACGGGCCAATATACCTTGGACTCAACTTTCCTCGACAACGGAATCGCAACACGCCCTTCCATGGAGAAACTTTCAGAAAAAACTTTGTCTCCTTCATTAAACTCCAAATCGCGCATCCTATTATCTGCGTAGGTTTTCTGTCGATCTTGCGCTGCCTTAAGTCTGTCTTGAATAAGTTGTATTTTTTCCTTTGAATCTTCGATAAGCTCTACTTGTTCAATTTGTCTCTCGCCAACCTCATCCCAAAAGAGCGGTGTTCGACACTTTCGGCCATACAGAGCTTCGTACGGGGGCATTCCAATGCTTGAATGATAATTGTTGTTATAATCGAACTCCACCAAAGTCACGTACTTATCCCAGCTACCTCCCAAATTCAACATCACTGCACGTAGCATGTCTTCTAGTGTCTGTATAGTTCTCTCTGATTGTCCATCAGTCTGTGGATGAAACGAGGTACTGAATAGTAATTTTGTACCTAGCGCTTTCTGCAGACTAGGCCAAAAACGGGAAGTGAATCTTGGATCACGGTCAGATATGATTGACACTGGTACTCCGTGAAATCTCACGATCTCATCGACATATAATTTGGCAAGTTTCTCTAAAGATTCGTTGGTATGCACTGGAAAGAAATGTGCCGATTTTATCAGACGATCGACAATGACCCAAATTGAGTCATGACCCTTTTGGGTTCGAGGTAAACCAGAAACAAAATCCATTGAGACGTTTTCCCATTTCCACTCAGGAATAGGTAGTGGTTGAAGCATGCCGGCTGGTTTTTGGTGTTCTGCTTTGATCTGTTGGCATGATAAGCACTTTGATACAAATTCAGCAATGTCCCGTTTCATACCTGGCCACCAATAATGATCCCAAAGTGTTCTATACATTTTGGTACTACCAGGATGTATAGCATAGGCTGAAGAATGGGCTTCCTCAAGAATAGCTCTACGAACATCAACTTCTGATGGAACACAAACACGATTTTTAAAAGTAAGAAGTCCATCATCCCGAATTTGAAATTCTGTTTCTTTTCCTTGATTTAGCTTCACCATCTTCTGTTGTAAATAAACATCGTGTGATTGTCTTTCTCGAATTTTCTCGAACAAGGTAGGTCTAACCTCGAATACGGCGATTAAGGCAGAATCATTAGACTTTTCACAATCGAGCGAAATGTGTAAAGATTTAAATTGCTCCAACATAGGAAGATAAAAAGATTGAATCGAAGCAAGTGAGGTAGAAGACTTTCTACTCAGAGCATCTGCAACAACGTTCGCCTTGCCAGGATGATAATCGATGACTAAGTCATAGTCACTAATCAACTCCATCCATCGCCTTTGCCTGAGGTTGAGCTCCTTTTGCGTGGTGATATACTTTAAGCTCTTGTGATCAGTGAAAACCCGACAAGTTGCACCATATAGATAGTGCCTCTTGATCTTCAATGCAAAGACGATTGCAGCCAACTCTAAATCATGTGTAGGATAATTTTCTTCGTTCTTCTTCAATTGCCTTGAAGCGTAGGCAATAACCTTTCCTTCTTGCATGAGAACGCATCCTAATCCTTGTCTCGAGGCGTCGCTATAAATGGTAAATTCTCCAATCGCTGGATCTGACAAAGCAAGAATAGGAGCTGAAACGAGTCGTCTTTTCAATTCTTGAAATGCTTCCTCGCATTCTTCACACCATTCAAATTTTACCCCTTTTCGAGTCAATTTAGTCAAAGATGAAGCCAATAACGAAAAGTCTTTGACAAACCGTCGATAATATCCAGCTAATCCCAAAAAACTATGAATCTCTGTCACATTCTTTAGACGCTCCCAATCTAGTATAACTTGAATCTTCACTGGATCGACGTAGATTCCTTCTTTAGAAATTTGATGACCCAAAAAGCTTACCTCACGAAGCCAAAATTCACACTTCGAGAATTTAGCATAAAGCTGATTTTCTCTGAGAATGTTCAGAGCAATTCTTAGATGATGAGAATGCTCGTCGTCCGATTTAGAATAAATAAGAATGTCATCAATGAAGATGATGACAAACTTATCTAAGTACGGCCGAAAGACCCGATTCATAAGATCCATAAAAGCTGCAGGAGCATTTGTGAGTCCAAAAGACAAAACACAGAATTCAAAATGACCGTATCTGGTTCGAAAAGCAGACTTAGGGATATCAGATTCCCTAATCTTGAGTTGGTGATAACCGGATCGCAAATCAATTTTTGAGAACACAGTTGCTCCTTGCAATTGATCAAACAGATCATCGATTCTTGGAAGAGGATATTTGTTCTTAATTGTCATCTTGTTCAATTGACGGTAGTCGACACATAGGCGAAGTGATCCATCTTTCTTCTTGACAAAAAAAACTGGAGCACCCCACGGAGATGTGCTAGGTCGTATGAACCCCTTCTCCAATAATTCCCCAAGTTGTGTCTGGAGTTCCTTGAGCTCAGCAGGCGACATTCGATATGGAGTAATCGATATAGGCGTGATTCCAGGAAGTACGTCAATGGAAAAATCAATCTCTCGATTCGGAGGTTGTCCTGGTAAATCTTCGGGAAAGACATCAGGAAATTCATTCACATCGGGATGTCATCTAGTTTAGTTTCAGAAAGAGAAGTATCGATGACAAATGCCAAGAATGCCTCACAACCCTTACGTATTAATTTATGCGCAGTCAACATTGAAATAAAAGAGAGGGATCTCATTTGAAGTTTACCTTCAAAAACAAGTTCTGAGAATCCTGGTCTACGAAAAATAACAAGCTTCTCGTGGCAATCGAGAATTGCATGATGAGAAGAAAGCCAATCCATGCCAAGAATAACATCAAGATCAATCAAAGGCAATGGTATCAATTCAGCCTCTAAAATAACATATTTGATCTTCAATGGACAACCAAGGAATACCGAATCACTAATTAGACGCTCTCCAAGAGGGGTATGAACGATGATTCCAGGTGACAAATGAGAGATAGGATAATCTAATATCGCAGTAAGATCATCCCGGATATAAGACCTATCAGAACCTGGGTCAAATAAAGCGTAGACCTGATGGTCTCCCACAAACACATGGCCTAAAGAAGCAATATTAGGTGAGATTGTGATTTAAAAATTCGAAAAGATAGAATTTCTTACGAATGTTTTATTCGTAATAAAGTGGCATAACAAGGCGGCGTTAGATCTAGTATGTGAAAATACTCAGATTATAAATTACCTGTCACAACCTTCGGATCTGATCGAGCCTCTTCCTGGGAAATATGAAATACTCTAGTTTGCTTCCTTCCTTGCATAGGTGATTGAGTACTAGGGCCGCTTGAGGCATCAGACATTCTGGTAACTGCAGATCGAGTATCTCTGGGTGTAGAATATGTTAGTTTACCACGAAGTTGACCAGAACCCTGATTGCTCGCTCCCATAAGCTGTGGACAAGAACTTCGCATATCCCCCGGCTGTCGACACTGAAAACATACTTGAGGAGCCTTACAGGGGCCGTCGTGATATTTTAAGCAATTCTGGCACTTGCGATTTTCACCAACCGGTCCGAGACATTGCTCCCGCCTCTACTAAACTGCTCACGAGGTTGAGGAAAACTAATAGGTACCGAACTTGGTGCGCCACGCGAAGATCCAACACCCCTATACACCTTCGATGCATTTTCTGGAAATGCGCTCCCTTGCCTTTTCTTTTGAGATCGTTCTGCAAGCTTATGTCTCGCCTGAACTAAACCTTCTACCCTCAGGGCTTCTTCTACGAGATCGTCAAGACTCTCGTACTTGTCTCCGGACTTGATGCGATCTCGAATATTTAAATTAAGACCATCTTCAAATCTCTTGCATAAGTCTCTCGTCGTATATGACTCAGGAGCGAATTCTCGCAATTCCAGAAATTTGCTTTCGTACTCCACGACCGACATAATGCCTTGAAAGAGGTTGGAGAACTCCTTTCTCTTCTGATCCTTGATATACTGAGAGAAGTATCGATCTTTGAATTGTTCCACAAAGATATCCCACGTAATAGTAACCGAAGATGTCTCTTTTAGATTCTGCCACCATCGTCGTGCATCTGGGCCTAACAGCTTGGTTGCAATGACCACACGATAACATTCTTCAATCATCAAAGTGTCAAAGGTCTCTGTAATCTCCTTTAACCATGCCCCCGCTTTAGAAACATCTCTTGTACCGTCAAATTTCGAAGTCCCCATGTTTTCAACTACTTTCACCAAATCAGGTATAAAAAGTGCTCCTCGAGAAGTAGAACCTCCTAAAGCCATTTCTAGAGTAAAAACTGGTACATTAGATGTAGGTCTAATCGATTCATTAGCACGAAGAACCTCTTCAGTGACAGTCGTATGAGCCGTTGTAGGTGGTAGAACACCATGTATTCGAATGTGATCATAATACAATTGGTACTGCTCGGGTGTCATCATGTGCTCAACCCGCAACTGGGCCCGTGGTTGCTCTACCTGGGAAACTGGCACCCTATGATCAGAATTGATAGGGTCCATAACCGTCGGAGGAACGACATGATCAGAAGAAACATGTCCTCGAGGTCCACGAGGAACAGAAGAGAGTAGAGGACTCGGAGGATCACGAGGAGCGTGTCCTCGACCTCGACCTCGACGATGAACTGGAGGTGCCATAATGACTGAAAGGAATAAAGGAAAGAAAGTGCAAGGTCAACATCAAGGCAATACGATACCTTAGGATGACATAGAAACAAAGTTGGACCCATTGGCTCGACTCAAAAAGAATGAGAATCATAAAACCAGGCTCAGATACCAAGAAAGTTGTCACGCCCCGACCCCAGACAGAACGCGACAACCGCCACATTAACCATAAATTTCGCAGAATGGGTGCACTCCACTCCACAAAGTTTATAGAAAACGTAAAGCTTGCTATCAAGTACCTGTAGAGCTGTACAACTGATAACAACGGGTACAACCCGAGGATATCATCTCAAAAAGTATCAACAAGGATTTACAAAGGTACAAAATACAACGGTGTAACTTAGTTTAAAGAAAATATACATGAACGATATAACATCGTGAAGGTACAAAAAGAACATCAAGGGGGTCACCAAATATAAACTATACAATCTCGACAATGAATTCGTCAATTTACATAAAAGAGAAAGTACCCAAAACACGGATTGGATGACGAGCAAACGATAGGAAAACCTCCAACCAAAACGATATCAATAGCCCGAAAAGGAAAGAATGATGGGGGTGAGCAAAACCACTAGCTCAGTGAGGTGATAAGCCGGTCACCCCGACCCTTATACGAAGCATGTATTCCACTAGCGGTTCATAACATAAAATCTCACATTTCGTCCCACAATAACTATTTCTCACTCAGTATACATATTAATGAAAATAAAAACCTTAGTACACATTTATGAATAACACAATTAGTTCAAACAACATGTTATCACATAAAAGATGCGTGGGTAGTCAATATCCTCCTCGAACTGAACTCTCCGTCGAGAGACAGTCCAAGCCCGTCACCGTTACTCTAGATAAAATGCACATTAATATTCTTTCTCAACGCGCCAAGTGCTAAAGTTCATAATTCAATATCGACGTGAATACTTGAAATGATCAAACATATAAACATATATGACATGCATGTCCCACACCGGTGACGTTGACTGAGCCTATAATAGACTGATCCATCTAACGATCACCCTCCAGAGTATCAGTATTTGGCAAATGGACAGGTGCCCCGTTAGATCTAACTCACCCGGGTTTGCCAATCCCGGGCAACTTGGTTGTCACTCTAACTCACCCGAACCGCGATAATTCGGGCTACTTAATCAATGTCGCTCCAACTCACCCGAACTGTGACCAATTCGGGCTACTTAACCTTGGTACCAGGCATACATATACATATGCATCATAAGATGAATAACGACTCAAGTTAGAGTCTTAATTGGCACACAAGAATAACCAGAAATCAATTCTCAAATAATTCACAATAAATGCTATCAGATATCGAGCCGACAAGGCTCTTCAACATAAGTTAAAATCAATAATACTCATAAAATGGCTAATAGTACTCTAACCAAAGCAATCGAGCCAATCAGACTCTTTACCACATAACACAATACCAAATAATTTTCTTGTCAATTAACTAAAACTAAAACAAATGCACATTTATCGAGGGTCCACACTTCCCACAAGAGAAGACGTTCCCGAATTATCAACTCACAAGGAAGTGATTAACTCTCTCCGGAATCTGAAGTCGGTCTCTTGCCCTTCGTCGATGGTTCTTTACCTAGAAAGGAGATGATCAATTAAAGACAAATTAAATATAACTAACTATTAGCGGTAACATTCCTTTCATTGCTAAAAACAAATCCTAATCAAGTTCGAATGAGTCGATATTAAATAAAAATGGTATGTAACTCCTTAACATCAGTTCCCAAACCCACATAACCCGTTTCAATACATTAACTAAACGAAACGATAGAAAATAAGTTTGAATTCGACATAAAAATTCTGAAATTTTCCAGCTAGCGGCAGTTTACGAGAAAAATCATAACTAATTGTAGAATAATCGGATTGAGGCGTTTCAAGTAACTAAGGAAAGCTATCGAGTTCAGCTACATACAGAAATTAAGTTTGCAATGTTTCGAGGGCAATAGCTATCTCAAAGTCAGTTCGAACAGTCTGCGAATTACCCACATACCAAAAAGAAAAACACCACAAAATTACAAAATCATGGAAGAAGGAAGCTTAATTCACACACCACTTACCTCAAAAACAACTTAAAAACCACCTAGGATGAGGGTTGTAAGGGAGAATTTGATCAACAAGGGTTTCTCCTCTTCCTCTCTTCTTTCCCCTCTTTTGCTTTTCTTCTCCCGTTCTTCTCTCTCTTTTTTTTTAACTTTAGCCTTAATAATTATATATCAGACCATTTTAGTGGGCTGAAACTTTGTGCCACAAAATAAATAAATAAATAAATTTGGGCTTTCTAAAAAAATCTAGTTGGGCTTAATTGGGCTGGCCTTTTGGGCCATAAAAATAAATAATTAGGTTTTGGGCTTTCTAACAAAAATCAAGTTGGGCTAAGATAGGGCTGGCCTTTTGGGCAATAAAAATAAATAATTAGGTTTTGGGCTTTCTAACAAAAATATAGTTGGGCTAAGATATTATAAAGTATCCCCTCCTCTAAAAAATTTCGTCCTCGAAACATAAACGTACCTAGAGATGAAAAGAGATTTGGATGTTGTTGACGCATGACTGACTCTGGTTCCCATGTTTCTTCTTCAATTTGATCACTTCTCCATAGAACTCTCACCATAGGAATGGATTTGTTACAAAGCATTTTCTCTCGGCGATCTACAATTTAACAGGTTGTACTTCATACGATAGATTTTCCTTTAATTCAACTGGGGAATATTTGAGCACGTACGAAGGATCTGGTTCATATTTTCTAAGCATAGAGACATGGAAGACATTGTGAATCTTCGATAATTCCGATGGTAGCTCAAGTCGATACGCGACACGTCCAATCCTTTGCACGATTGTAAACAGGCCAATATACCTTGGACTCAACTTTCCTCGACGACGAAATCGCAACACGCCCTTCCATGGAGAAACTTTCATAAAAAACTTTGTCTCCTTCATTAAACTCCAAATCGCGCATTCTATTATCTGCATAGCTTTTCTGTCGATCTTGCGCTGCCTTAAGTCTGTCTCGAATAAGTTGTATTTTCGCCTTTGCATCTTCGATAAGCTCTACTTGTTCGATTTGTCTCGCACCAACCTCATCCCAAAAGAGCGGTGTTCAACACTTTCGGCCATACAGAGCTTCGTACGGAGGCATTCCAATGCTTGAATGATAACTGTTGTTATAATCGAACTCCACCAAAGTCACGTACTTATCCCAGCTACCTCCCAAATTCAACATCACTGCACGTAGCATGTCTTCTAGTGTCTGTATAGTTCTCTCTGACTGTCCATCAGTCTGTGGATGAAACGAGGTACTGAATAGTAATTTTGTACCTAGCGCTTTCTGCAGACTAGGCCAAAAACGGGAAGTGAATCTTGGATCACGGTCAGATATGATTGACACTGGTACTCCGTGCAATCTCACGATCTCATCGACATATAATTTGGCAAGTTTCTCTAAAGATTCGTTGGTATGCACTGGAAGGAAATGTGCCAATTTTATCAGACGATCGACAATGACCCAAATTGAGTCATGACCCTTTTGGGTTCAAGGTAAACCAGAAACAAAATCCATTGTGACGTTTTCCCATTTCCACTCAGGAATAGGTAGTGGTTGAAGCATGCCGGCTGGTTTTTGGTGTTCCGCTTTGATCTGTTGGCATGATAAGCACTTTGATACAAATTCAGCAATGTCCCGTTTCATACCTGGCCACCAATAATGATCCCGAAGTGTTCTATACATTTTGGTACTACCAGGATGCATAGCATAGGCTGAAGAATGGGCTTCCTCAAGAATAGCTCTACGAACATCAACTTCTGATGGAACACAAACACGATTTTTAAAAGTAAGAAGTCCATCATCCCGAATTTGAAATTCTGTCTCTTTTCCTTGATTTAGCTTCGCCATCTTCTGTTGAAAATAAACATCGTGTGATTGTCTTTCTCGAATTTTCTCGAACAAGGTAGGTCTAACCTCGAATTTGGCGATTAAGGCAGAATCATTAGACTTTTCACAATCGAGCGAAATGTGTAAAGATTTAAATTACTCCAACATAGGAAGATAAAAAGATTGAATCGAAGCAAGTGAGGTAGAAGACTTTCTACTCAGAGCATCTGCAACAACGTTCGCCTTGCCAGAATGATAATCGATGACTAAGTCATAGTCACTAATCAACTCCATCCATCGCCTTTGTCTGAGGTTGAGCTCCTTTTGCGTGGTGATATACTTTAAGCTCTTGTGATCAGTGAAAACCCGACAAGTTGCACCATATAGATAGTGCCTCTTGATCTTCAATGCAAAGACGATTGCAGCCAACTCTAAATCATGTGTAGGATAATTTTCTTCGTTCTTCTTCAATTGCCTTGAAGCGTAGGCAATAACCTTTCCTTCTTGCATGAGAACGCATCCTAATCCTTGTCTCGAGGCGTCGCTATTAATGGTAAATTCTCCAATCGCTGGATCTGGCAAAGCAAGAATAGGAGCTGAAACGAGTCGTCTTTTCAATTCTTGAAATGCTTCCTCGCATTCTTCACTCCATTCAAATTTTACCCCTTTTCGAGTCAATTTTGTCAAAGATGAAGCCAATAACGAAAAGTCTTTGACAAACCGTCGATAATATCTAGCTAATCCCAAAAAACTACGAATCTCTGTCACATTCTTTAGACGCTCCCAATCTAGTATAGCTTGAATCTTCACTGGATCGACGTAGATTCCTTCTTTATAAATTTGATGACCCAAAAAGCTTACCTCACGAAGCCAAAATTTACACTTCGAGAATTTAGCATAAAGCTGATTTTCTCTGAGAATGTTCAGAGCAATTCTTAGATGATGAGAATGCTCGTCGTCCGATTTAGAATAAATAAGAATGTCATCAATGAAGATGATGACAAACTTATCTAAGTACGGCCGAAAGACCCGATTCATAAGATCCATAAAAGCTGCAGGAGCATTTGTGAGTCCAAAAGACATAACACAGAATTCAAAATGGCCGTATCTGGTTCGAAAAGCAGACTTAGGGATATCAGATTCCCTAATCTTGAGTTGGTGATAACCGGATCGCAAATCAATTTTTGAGAACACAGTTGCTCCTTGCAATTGATCAAACAGATCATCGATTCTTGGAAGAGGATATTTGTTCTTAATTGTCACCTTGTTCAATTGACGGTAGTCGACACATAGGCGAAGTGATCCATCTTTCTTCTTGACAAAAAGAACTGGGGCACCCCACGGAGATGTGCTAGGTCGTATGAACCCCTTCTCCAATAATTCCCCAAGTTATTTCTGGAGTTCCTTGAGCTCAGCAGGCGACATTCGATATGGAGTAATCGATATAGGCGTGATTCCAGGAAGTATGTCAATGGAAAAATCAATCTCTCGATTCGGAGGTTGTCCTGGTCAATCTTCGGGAAAGACATCAGGAAATTCATTCACGATCGGGATGTCATCTAGTTTAGTTTCAGAAAGAGAAGTATCGATGACAAATGCCAAGAATGCCTCACAACCCTTACGTATTAATTTATGCGCAGTCAACATTGAAATAAAAGAGAGGGATCTCATTTGAAGTTTACCTTCAAAAACAAGTTCTGAGAATCCTGGTCTACGAAAAATAACAAGCTTCTCGTGGCAATCGAGAATTGCATGATGAGAAGAAAGCCAATCCATGCCAAGAATAACATCAAGATCAATCAAAGGCAATGGTAACAATTCAGCCTCTAAAATAACATATTTGATCTTCAATGGACAACCAAGGAATACCGAATCACGAATTAGACGCTCTCCAAGAGGGGTATGAACGATGATTCCAGGTGACAAATGAGAGATAGGATAATCTAAGATCGCAGTAAGATCATCCCGGATATAAGACCTATCAGAACCTGGGTCAAATAAAGCGTAGACCTGATGGTCTCCCACAAACACATGGCCTAAAGAAGCAATATTAGGTGAGATTGTGATTTATAAATTCGAAAAGATAGAATTTCTTACGTATGTTTTATTCGTAATAAAGTGGCATAACAAGGCGGGGTTAGATCTAGCATGTGAAAATACTCAGATTATAAATTACCTGTCACAACCTTCGGATCTGATCGAGCCTCTTCCTGGGAAATATGAAATACTCTAGTTTGCTTCCTTCCTTGCATAGGTGATTGAGTACTAGGGCCGCTTGAGGCATCGGGCATTCTGGTAACTGCAGATCGAGTATCTCTGGGTGTAGAATATGTTAGTTTACCACGAATCTGACCAGAACCCTGACTGCTCGCTCCCATAAGCTGAGGACAAGAACTTCGCATATGCCCTGGCTGTCGACACTGAAAACATACTTGAGGAGCCTTACAGGGGCCGTCGTGATATTTTAAGCAATTCTGGCACTTGCGATTTTCACCAACCGATCCCGAGACATTGCTCCCGCCTCTACTAAACTGCTCCCGAGGTTGAGGAAAACTAATAGGTACCGAACATGGTGCGCCACGCGAAGATGCCACACCCCTATACACCTTCGATGCATTTCCTGGAAATGCGCTCCCTTGCCTTTTCTTTTGAGATCGTTTTGCAAGCTTATGTCTCGCTTGAACTAAACCTTCTACCCTCAGGGCTTCTTCTACGAGATCGTCAAGACTCTCGTACTTGACTCCAGACTTGATGCCATCTCGAATATTTAAATTAAGACCATCTTCAAATCTCTTGCATAAGTCTCTCGTCGTATATGACTCAGTAGCGAATTCTCGCAATTCCAGAAATTTGCTTTTGTACTCCACGACCGACATAATGCCTTGAAAGAGGTTGAAGAACTCCTTTCTCTTCTGATCCTTGATGTACTGAGAGAAGTATCGATCTTTGAATCGTTCCACAAAGATAGCCCACGTAATAGTAACCGAAGATGTCTCTTTTAGATTCTGCCACCATCGTCGTGCATTTGGGCCTAACAGCTTGGTTGCAATGACCACACGATAACATTCTTCAATCATCAAAGTGTCAAAGGTCTCTGTAATCTCCTTTAACCATGCCTCCACTTTAGAAATATCTCTTGCACTGTCAAATTTCGAAGTCTCCATGTTTTCAACTGCTTTCACCAATTTTGGTATAAAAAGTGCACCTCGAGAAGTAGAACCTCCTAAAGCCATTTCTGGAGTAAAAACTGGTACATTAGTTGTAGGTCGAATCGGTTCATTAGCACGAAGAACCTCTTCAGTGACAGTCGTAGTTGTATGAGCCGTTGTAGGTGGTGGAACACCATGTATTCGAATGTGATCATAATACAATTGGTACTGCTCGGGTGTCATCATGTGCTCAACCCGCAACTGGGCCCGTGGTTGCTCTACCTGGAAAACCGACACCCTATGATCAGAATTGATAGGGTCCGTAGCCGTCGGAGGAACGGCATGATCAGAAGAAACATGTCCTCGAGGTCCACGAGGAACAGAAGAGAGTAGAGGACTCGGAGGATCATGAGGAGCGTGTCCTCGACGACGAACTGGAGGTGCCATAATGATAGAAAGGAAGAAAGGAAAGAAAATGCAAGATCAACATCAAGGCAATACGATACCTTAGGATGACATAGAAACAAAGTTGGACCCATTGGCTCGACTCAAAAAGAATGAGAATCATAAAACCAGGCACTGATACCAAGAAAGTTGTCACGCCCCGACCCCAGACAGAACGCGACAACCGCCACGTTAACCATAAATTTCGCAGAATGGGTGCACTCCACTCCACAAAGTTTATAGAAAACGTAAGGCTTGCTATCAAGTACCTGTAGAGCTGAACAACTGATAACAACGGATACAACCCGAGGACATCATCTAAAAAAGTATCAACAAAGATTTACAAAGGTACAAAATACAACGGTGTAACTTAGTTTAAAGAAAATATACATGAACGATATAACATCGCGAAGGTACAAAAAGAACATCAAGGGGGTCACGAAATATAAACTATACAATCTCGCCAATGAATCCGTCAATTTACATAAAAGAGAAACTACCCAAAACACGGAATGAATGACGAGCAAACGATAGGAAAACCTCCAACCAAAACGATATCAACAGCATGAAAAGGAAAGAATGATGGAGGTGAGCAAAACCACTAGCTCAGTGAGGTGATAAGCCGGTCACCCCGACCCTTATACGAAGCATGTATTCCCACTCGCGGTTCATAATATAAAATCCAACATTTCGTCTCACAATAACTATTTCTCACTCAGTGTACATATTAATGAAAATAAAAACTTTAGTGCACATTTACGAATAACACAATTAGTTCAAACAACATGTTATCACATAAAAGACTCGTGGGTAGTCAATATCATCCTCGAACTGAGCTCTCCGTCGAGAGACAGTCCAAGCCCGTCACCGTTACTCTAGATAAAATGCACATTAATATTCTTTCTCAACACGCCAAGTGCTAAAGTTCACAATTCAATATCGACGTGAATACTTGAAATGATAAAACATATAAACATATATGACATGCATGTCCCACACCGGTGACGTTGACTGAGCCTATAATAGACTGATCCATCTAATGATCACCCTCCAGAGTATCAGTATTTGGCAAATGGACAGGTGCCCCGTTAGATCTAACTCACCCGGGGTTGCCAATCACGGGCAACTTGGTTGTCACTCTAACTCACCCGAACCGCGACAATTCGGGCTACTTAATCAATGTCGCTCCAACTCACCCGAACCGTGACCAATTCGGGCTACTTAACCTTGGTACCAGGCATACATATGCATGTGCATCATAAGATGAATAACGACTCAAGTTAGAGTCTTAATTGGCACACAAGAATAACCAGAAATCAATTCTCAAATAATTCCCAATAAATGCTATCAGATATCGAGCCGGCAAGGCTCTTCAACATAAGTTAAAATCAATAATACTCATAAAATGGCTAACATGACTCTAACCAGAGCAATCGAGCTAATCAGGCTCTTTACCACATAACAAAATACCAAATAATTTTCTTATCAATTAACTAAAACTAAAACAAATGCACATTTATCGAGGGTCCACACTTCCCACAAGAGAAGGCGTTCCCGAATTATCAACTCACAAGGAAGTGATTAACTCTCTCCGGAATCTGAAGTCAGTCCCTTGCCCTTCGTCGATGGTTCTTTACCTAGAAAGGAGATGAGCAATTAAAGACAAATTATATATAACTAACTATTAGCGGTAACATCCCTTTCATTGCTAAAAACAAATCCTAATTGAGTTCGAACAAGTCGATATTAAATAAAAATGGTATGTAACTCCTTAACATCAGTTCCCAATCCCACATAACCCGTTTCAATACAATGACTAAACGAAACGATAGAAAATAAGTTTGAATTCGACATAAAAATTCTGAAATTTTCCAGCTAGCGGCAGTTTACGAGAAAAATCATAACTAATTGTAGAATAATCGGATTGAGGCGTTTCTAGTGGCTACGGAAAGCTACGAGTTCAGCTACGTACAGAAATTAAGTTTGCATACTTTCGAGGGCAATAGCTATGTCAAAATCAGTTCGAACAGTCTGCAAATTACTCACATACCAAAAAGAAAAACCCCACAAAATTACAAAATCATAGAAGAAGGAAGCTTAATTCACACACCACTTACCTCAAAACCACTTAGAAACCACCTAGGATGAGGGTTGTAAGGGAGAATTTGATCAGCAAGGGTTTCTCCTCTTCACTCTCTTCTTTCCCCTCTTTTGTTTTTCTTCTCCCGTTATTCTCTCTCTTTTTTTTTAACTTTAGCCTTAATAATTATATATCAGGCCATTTAAGTGGGCTGAAACTTTGGGCCACAAAATAAATAAATAAATAAGTTTGGGCTTTCTAAAAAAAATCTAGTTGGGCTAAGATAAGGCTTGCCTTTTCGGCCATATAAATAAATAAATAAATAGGTTTTGGGCTTTCTAAAATAAATCTAGTTGGGCTAAGTTAGGGCTGGCCTTTTGGGCCATAAAAATAAATAAATAGGTTTTGAGCTTTCTAAAATAAATCTAGTTGAGCTAAGATATTATAATTTCGATGCACATTTACTTCATTGTGATGTATAATTACTACAATACGACAACATTTCCTTCACTTCGATGCATATTTACTTCATTTTGATGCATATTTACTTTGTTCCGATTCATATTTCCTTCGTTTCTATGCACATTTACTTCATTTTGATGCATATTTTCTTCATTACGATAAACATTTCCTTCGTTTCTATGCATATTTACTTCATTTTGATGCATATTTTAATTATTAGATTAATATTTCTTTCATTTAGATGCATACATATTTCATTTTAATGCATTTATACTTCATTTCGATGAATATTTAATTCGTTTTGATGCACAATTACTTCATTTTTTATCTATATTTACTTCATTACTATCAACATTTCCTTCGTTTAGATGAATATTTACTTCATTTTGATGCATATTTACTTCGTTTTGATGCATATTTCTTTCGTTTCGATGCACATTTACTTCATTTTGATGAATATTTACTTAATTGCGATCAACATTTCCTTCGTTTCGATGCATATTTACTTCATTTTTATGCATATTTACTTCATTAAGATCAAAATTTACTACGTTTTTTTGCATATTTACTTCATTTTCGATGCATATTTACTTCATTACGATCATCATTTCTTTCTTTTCACTGCATATTTAATTCATTTTGATGCATATTTACTTTATTACGATCAACATTTCCTTCATTTCGATGCATATTTATTTCATTTTTATGCATATTTACTTTATTACGATCAACATTTCCTTCATTTCGATGCATATTTACTTCATTTTGATGCATATTTACTTCGTTTTGATGCATATTTTCTTCGTTTCTGTGCACATTTAATTCATTTTGATGCATATTTACTTCATTACGATCAACATTTCCTTCGTTTCGATTTATATCTACTTCATTTTGATGCATATTTCCTTCATTAAGATCAACATTTTTTTCGTTTCGATGTATATTTACTTCATTTTGATGCATATTTACTTTATTACGATCATCATTTCTTTCGTTTTGATGCATATTTACTTTGTTCCGATGCATATTTCTTTCATTTCGATGCACATTTACTTCATTTTGATATATAATTACTTCATTACGATCAACATTTCCTTCATTTTAATGCATATATAATTCATTTTGATGCGTATTTCCTTCATTAAGATCAACATTTCCTTCGTTTCGATGCATATTTACTACATTTTGATAAATATTTACTTCATTAATATCAATATTTCCTTCATTTCGATGCATATTAACTTTTTTTGATGCATATTTAATTCATTACGATCAACATTTCCTTCGTTTTGATGTATATTTACTTCATTTTGATGCATATTTACTTCGTTTCAATGCATATTTCCTTCGTTTTGATGCACATTTACTTCATTTTGATGCATATTAACTTCATTACGATGAACATTTCCTTCATTTTGATGCATATTTACTTCATTGCGATCAATATGTCTTTCGCTTTGATGCATATTTGCTAAATTTTGATACTTATTTACTTCATTACGATCAAAATTTTTTCGTTTCGATGCATATTTACTTCATTTTGAAGCATATTTATTTCATTATGATCAACATTTCATTCGTTTTGATGCTTATTTACTTCATTTTGATGCATATTTACTTCGTTCTGATGCATATTTCCTTCGTTTCTATGCACATTTACTTCATTTTGATGCATATTTTCTTCATTACGATAAACATTTCCTTCGTGTCTATACACATTTACTTCATTTTGACACATATTTTCTTTATTAGATCAATATTTCTTTCATTTAGATGCATACATATTTCATTTTAAAGCTTTTTTACTTCATTTCGATGAATATATAATTCGTTTTGATGCACATTTACTTCATTTTTTTATGTATATTTACTTCATTACTATCAACATTTCATTCGTTTAGATGAATATTTACTTCATTTTGATGCATATTTACTTCGTTTTGATACATATTTCTTTCGTTTCGATGCACATATACTTCATTTTGATGCAAATTTACTTAATTACGATCAACATTTCCTTCATTTCGATGCATATTTACTTTATTTCGATGCATATTTACTTCATTAAGATCAAAATTTACTACGTTTTTTTGCATATTTACTTCGTTTTCGATGCATATTTACTTCATTACGATCATCACTTCTTTAGTTTCGATGCATATTTAATTCATCTTGATGCATATTTACTTCATTACGATCAACATTTCCTTCATTTCGATGTATATTTACTTTATTACGATCAACATTTCCTTCATTTCGATGCATATTAACTTCATTTTGATGCATATTATATCGTTTTGATGCGTATTTCCATCGTTTCTATGCACATTTACTTCATTTTGATGCGTATTTACCTCGTTCCGATGCGTATCTCCTTCATTTCGATGCACAATTACTTCATTTTGATGTATAATTACTACATTACGATCAACATTTCCTTCGTTTTGATGCATATTTACTTCATTTTGATGCATATTTACTTCGTTCCGATGCATATTTCCTTCGTTTCTATGCACATTTACTTCATTTTGATGCATATTTTGTTCATTACGATAAACATTTCCTTCGTTTCGATGCATATTTACTTTATTACGATCAACATTTCCTTCATTTCGATGCATATTAACTTCATTTTGATGCTTATTTACTTCGTTTTGATGCGTATTTCCTTCGTTTCTATGCACATTCACTTCATTTTGATGCATATTTACTTCATTAAGATCAACATTTCCTTCGTTTCGATGTATATCTACTTCATTTTGATGCATATTTACTTTATTACGATCAATATTTATTTCGTTTTAATGCATATTTACTTCATTTGTATGCATATTTACCTCGTTCCGATGCGTATTTCCTTCATTTCGATGCACAATTACTTCATTTTGATGTATAATTACTACATTACGATCAACATTTCCTTCGTTTCGATGCATATTTACTTCATTTTGATGCATATTTACTTCGTTCCGATGCATATTTCCTTCGTTTCTATGCACATTTACTTTATTTTGATACATATTTTCTTCATTACGATAAACATTTCCTTCGTTTCGATGCATATTTACTTCATTTTTACGCATATTTTCTTTATTAGATCAATATTTCTTTCATTTAGATGCATACATATTTAATTTTAATGCATTTTTACTTCATTTCGATGAATATTTAATTCGTTTTGATGCACAATTACTTCATTTTTTATCTATATTTACTTCATTACTATCAACATTTCCTTCGTTTAGATGAATATTTACTTCATTTTGATGCATATTTACTCCGTTTTGATGCATATTTCTTTCGTTCGATGCACATTTACTTCATTTTGATGCATATTTACTTAATTGCGATCAACATTTCCTTCGTTTCGATGTATATTTACTTCATTTTGATGCATATTTACTTCATTAAGATCAAAATTTACTACGTTTTTATGCATATTTACTTCATTTTCGATGCATATTTACTTCATTACGATCATCATTTCTTTCGTTTCGATGCATATTTAATTCATTTTGATGCATATTTACTTCATTACGATCAACATTTCCTTAATTTCGATGCATATTTACTTCATTTTGATGAATATTTACTTCGTTTTGATGCGTATTTCCTTCATTTCTATGCACATTTACTTCTTTTTGATGCATATTTACTTCATTACGATCAACATTTCATTCGTTTCGATTTATATCTACTTCATTTTGATGCATATTTCCTTCATTACGATCAATATTTCCTTCGTTTCGATGCATATTTACTTCGTTTTGATGCATATTTAATTTATTACGATCAACATTTCTTTCGTTTTGATGCATATTTACTTTGTTTCGATGCGTATTCCTTCATTTTGATGCACATTTACTTCATTTTGATGTATAATTGCTTCATTACGATCAACATTTCCTTCATTTGGATGCATATTTACTTCATTTTGATGCGTATTTCCTTCATTAAGATCAACATTTCATTCGTTTCGATGCATATTTACTACATTTAGATAAATATTTACTTCATTACGATCAACATTTCCTTCGTTTAGATGTATATTTATTTCATTTTGATGCATATTTACTTCGTTTCGATGTATATTTCCTTCGTTTTGATGCACATTTACTTCATTTTGATGCATATTTACTTCATTACGATGAACATTTCCTTCATTTCGATGCATATTTACTTCATTTTGATGCATATTTACTTCATTGCAATCAATATGTCCTTCGTTTTGATGCATATTTGCTAAATTTTGATGCTTATTTACTTCATTACGATCAAAATTTTTTCGTTTCGATGCATATTTTCTTCATTTTGATGCATATTTATTTCATTAAGATAAACATTTCATTCGTTTTGATGCTTATTTACTTCATTTTGATGCATATTTACTTCGTTCTGATGCATATTTCCTTCGTTTCTATGCTCATTTACTTCATTTTGATGCATACATATTTCATTTTAAAGCATTTTTACTTAATTTCGATGAATATTTAATTCGTTTTGATGCACATTTACTTCATTTTTTATGTATATTTACTTTATTACTATCAACATTTAATTCGTTTAGATGAATATTTACTTCATTTTGACGCATATTTACTTCGTTTTGATGCATATTTCTTTCGTTTCGATGCACATTTACTTCATATTGATGCACATTTACATAATTACGATCAACATTTCCTTTGTTTCAATGCATATTTATTTCATTTTGATGCATATTTACTTCATTAAGTTCAAAATTTACTACGTTTTTTTGCACATTTACTTCGTTTTCGATGCATATTTACTTCATTACGATCATCACTTCTTTTGTTTCGATGCATATTTAATTCATCTTGATGCATATTTACTTCATTACGATCAACATTTCCTTCAATTTGATGCATATTTACTTTATTACGATCAACATTTCCTTCATTTCGAT
>JAHCLQ010000353.1:0-34781 GCA_023678885.1 Pogostemon cablin
CAATGTCGCTCCAACTCACCCGAACCGTGACCAATTCGGGCTACTTAACCTTGGTACCAGGCATACATATGCATGTGCATCATAAGATGAATAACGACTCAAGTTAGAGTCTTAATTGGCACACAAGAATAACCAGAAATCAATAATACTCATAAAATGGCTAACATGACTCTAACTAGAGCAATCGAGCCAATCAGGCTCTTTACCACATAACATAATACCAAATAATTTTTTTATCAATTAACTAAAACTAAAATAAATGCACATTTATCGAGGGTCCACACTTCCCACAAGAGAAGGCGTTCCCGAATTATCAACTCACAAGGAAGTGATTAACTCTCTCCGGAATCTGAAGTCGGTCCCTTGCCCTTCGTCGATGGTTCTTTACCTAGAAAGGAGATGAGCAATTAAAGACAAATTAAATATAACTAACTATTAGCGTTAACATCCCTTTCATTGCTAAAAACAAATCCTAATCGAGTTCGAACGAGTCGATATTAAATAAAAATGGCATGTAACTCTTTAACATCAGTTCCCAATCCCATATAACCGTTTCAATACATTAACTAAACGAAACGATAAAAAAAATAAGTTTGAATTCGACATAAAAATTCTGAAATTTTCCAGCTAGCGGCAGTTTACGAGAAAAATCATAACTAATTGTAGAATAATCGGATTGAGGCGTTTCAAGTGGCTACGGAAAGCTAACGAGTTCAGCTACGTACAGAAATTAAGTTTGCAAAATTTCGATGGCAATAGCTATGTCAAAATCAGTTCGAACAGTCTGCAAATTACCCACATACCAAAAAGAAAAACCCCACAAAATTACAAAATCATGGAAGAAGGAAGCTTAATTCACACACCACTTACCTCAAAACAACTTAAAAACCACCTAGGATGAGGGTTGTAAGGGAGAATTTGATCAACAAGGGTTTCTCCTCTTCCTCTCTTCTTTCCCCTCTTTTGCTTTTCTTCTCCCGTTCTTCTCTCTCTTTTTTTTTTAACTTTAGCCTTAATAATTATATATCAGGCCATTTAAGTGGGCTGAAACTTTGGGCCACAAAATAAATAAATAAATAAATTTGGGCTTTCTAAAAAAAATATAGTTGGGATTAATTGGGCTGGCCTTTTGGGCCATGAAAATAAATAATTAGGTTTTGGGCTTTCTAACAAAATCTAGTTGGGCTAAGATAGGGCTGGCCTTTTGGGCCATAAAATAAATAAATAGGTTTTGGGCTTTCTAAAAAAAATCTAGTTGAACTAAGATATTATAAAGTATCCCCTCCTCCAAAAAGTTTCGTCCTCGAAACATAAACGTACCTAGAGATGAAAAGAGATTTGGATGGTGTTGACGCATGACTGACTCTGGTTCCCATGTTTCTTCTTCAATTTGATCACTTCTCCATAGAATTCTCACCATAGGAATGGATTTGTTACGAAGCATTTTCTCTCGGCGATCTACAATTTGAACAGGTTGTACTTCGTACGATAGATTTTCCTTTAATACAACTGGGGGATCTTTGAGCACGTTCGAAGGATCTGGTTCATATTTTCTAAGCATAGAGACATGGAAGACATCGTGAATCTTCGACAATTCCGATGGTAGCTCAAGTCGATATGCGACACGACCAATCCTTTGCACGATCGTAAACGGGCCAATATACCTTGGACTCAACTTTCCTCGACGGCGGAATCACAACACGCCCTTCCATGGAGAAACTTTCAGAAAAACTTTGTCTCCTTCATTAAACTCCAAATCGCGCCTCCTATTATCTGCGTAACTTTTCTGTCGATCTTGCGCTGCCTTAAGTCTGTCTCGAATAAGTTGTATTTTTGCCTTCGCATCTTCGATAAGCTCTACTTGTTCGATTTGTCTCTCGCCAACCTCATCCCAAAAGAGTGGTGTTCGACACTTTTGGCCATACAGAGCTTCGTACGGGGGCATTCCAATGCTTGAATGATAACTGTTGTTATAAGCGAACTCCACCAAAGTCACGTACTTATCCCAGCTACCTCCCAAATTCAACACCACTGCACGTAACATGTCTTCTAGTGTCTGTATAGTTCTCTCTGACTGTCCATCAGTCTGTGGATGAAACGAGGTACTGAATAGTAATTTTGTACCTAGCGCTTTCTGCAGACTAGGCCAAAAACGGGAAGTGAATCTTGGATCACGGTCAGATATGATTGACACTGGTACTCCGTGCAATCTCACGATCTCATCGACATATAACTTGGCAAGTTTCTCTAAAGATTCGTTGGTATGCACTGGAAGGAAATGTGCCGATTTCGTCAGACGATCGACAATGACCCAAATTGAGTCATGACCCTTTTGGGTTCGAGGTAAACCAGAAACAAAATCCATTGTGACGTTTTCCCATTTCCACTCAGGAATAGGTAGTGGTTGAAGCATGCCGGCTGGTTTTTGGTGTTCCGCTTTAATCTGTTGGCAAGATAAGCACTTTGATACAAATTCAGTAGTGTCCCGTTTCATACCTGGCCACCAATAATGCTCCCGAAGTGTTCTATACATTTTGGTACTACCAGGATGCATAGCATAGGCTGAAGAATGGGCTTCCTCAAGAATAGCTCTACGAACATCAAGTTCTGATGGAACACAAACACGATTTTTAAAAGTAAGATGTCCATCATCCCGAATTTGATATTCTGTTTCTTTTCCTTGATTTAGCTTCGCCATCTTCTGTTGTAAATAAACATCGTGTGATTGTCTTTCTCGAATTTTCTCGAACAAGGTAGGTCTAACCTCGAATTTGGCGATTAAGGCAGAATCATTAGACTTTTCGCAATCGAGCGAAATGTGTAAAGATTTAAATTGCTCCAACATAGGAAGATAAAAAGATTGAATTGAAGCAAGTGAGGTGGAAGACTTTCTACTCAGAGCATCTGCAACAACGTTCGCCTTGCCAGGATGATAATCGATGACTAAGTCATAGTCACTAATCAACTCCATCCATCGCCTTTGCCTGAGGTTGAGCTCATTTTGCGTGGTGATATACTTTAAGCTCTTGTGATCAGTGAAAACCCGACAAGTTGCACCATACAGATAGTGCCTCCATATCTTCAATGCAAAGACGATTGCAGCCAACTCTAAATCATGTGTAGGATAATTTTCTTCGTTCTTCTTCAATTGCCTTGAAGCGTAGGCAATAACCTTTCCTTCTTGCATGAGAACGCATCCTAATCCTTGTCTCGAGGCGTCGCTATAAATGGTAAATTCTCCAATCGCTGGGTCTGGCAAAGCAAGAATAGGAGCTGAAACGAGTCGTCTTTTCAATTCTTGAAATGCTTCCTTGCATTCTTCACTCCATTCAAATTTTACCCCTTTCCGAGTCAATTTAGTCAAAGATGAAGCCAATAACGAAAAGTCTTTGACAAACCGTCGATAATATCCAGCTAATCCTAGAAAACTACGAATCTCTGTCACGTTCTTTGGACGCTCCCAATCTAGCATAGCTTGAATCTTCACTGGATCGACGTAGATTCCTTCTTTAGAAATGTGATGACCCAAAAAGCTTACCTCGCGAAGCCAAAATTCACACTTCGAGAATTTAGCATAAAGCTGATTTTCTCTGAGAATGTTCAGAACAATTCTTAGATGCTGAGAATGCTCGTCGTCCGATTTAGAATAAATAAGAATGTCATCAATGAAGATGATGACAAACTTATCTAAGTACGGCCGAAAGACCCGATTCATAAGATCCATAAAAGCTGCAGGAGCATTTGTGAGTCCAAAAGGCATAACACAGAATTCAAAATGACCGTATCTGGTTCGAAAAGCAGACTTAGGGATATCAGATTCCCTAATCTTGAGTTGGTGATAACCGGATCGCAAATCAATTTTTGAGAACACAGTTGCTCCTTGCAATTGATCAAACAGATCATCGATTCTTGGAAGAGGATATTTGTTCTTGATAGTCACCTTGTTCAATTGACGGTAGTCGACACATAGACGAAGTGATCCATCTTTCTTCTTGACAAAAAGAACTGGAGCACCCCATGGAGATGTGCTAGGTCGTATGAAACCCTTCTCCAATAATTCCCCAAGTTGTGTCTGGAGTTCCTTAAGCTCAGCAGGCGACATTCGATATGGAGTAATCGATATAGGTGTGATTCCAGGAAGTACGTCAATGAAAAAATCAATCTCTCGATTCGGAGGTTGTCCTGGTAAGTCTTCGGGAAAGACATCAGGAAATTCATTCACGATTGGGATGTCATCTAGTTTAGTTTCAGAAAGAGAAGTATCGATGACAAATGCCAAGAATGCCTCACAACCCTTACGCATTAATTTATGCGCAGTCAACATTGAAATAAAAGAGAGGGATCTCGTTTGAAGTTTACCCTAAAAAACAAGTTCTAAGAATCCTGGTCTACGAAAAATAACAAGATTCTCGTGGCAATCGAGAATTGCATTATGAGAAGAAAGCCAATCCATGCCAAGAATAACATCAAGATCAATCAAAGGCAATGGTATCAATTCAGCCTCTAAAATGACATCTTTTATCTTCAATGGACAACCAAGGAATACCGAATCACGAATTAGACGCTTTCCAAGAGGGGTATGAACGATGATTCCAGGTGACAAATGAGAGATAGGATAATCTAAGATCGCAGTAAGATCATCTCGGATATAAGACCTATCAGAACCTGGGTCAAATAAAGCGTAGACCTGATGGTCTCCCACAAACACATGGCCTAAAGAAGCAATATTAGGTGAGATTGTGATTTAAAAATTCGAAAAGATAGAATTTCTTACGAATGTTTTATTCGTAATCAAGTGGCATAACAAGGCGGGGTTAGATCTAGCATGTGAAAATACTCAGATTATAAATTACCTGTCACAACCTTCGGATCTGAGCGAGCCTCTTCTTGGGAAATATGAAATACTCTAGTTTGCTTCCTTCCTTGCATAGGTGATTGAGTACTAGGGCCGCTTGAGGCATCGGGCACTCTGGTAACTGCAGATCGAGTATCTCTGGGTGTAGAATATGTTAGTTTACCACTAAACTGACCAGAACCCTGACTGCTCGTTCCCATAAGCTGAGGACAAGAACTTCGCATATGCCCCGGCTGTCGACACTGAAAACATACTTGAGGAGCCTTACAGGGGCCGTCATGATATTTTAGGCAATTCTGGCACTTGCGATTTTCACCAACCGATCCCGAGACATTGCTCCCGCCTCTACTAAACTGCTCCCGAGGTTGAGGAAAACTAATAGATGCCGAACTTGGTGCGCCACGCGAAGATCCCACACCCCTATACACCTTCGATGCATTTCCTGGAAATGCGCTCCCTTGCCTTTTCTTTTGAGATCGTTCTGCAAGCTTATGTCTCGCCTGAACTAAACCTTCTACCCTCAGGGCTTCTTCTACGAGATCGTCAAGACTCTCGTACTTGTCTCCGGACTTGATGCGATCTCGAATATTTAAATTAAGACCATCTTCAAATCTCTTGCATAAGTCTCTCGTCGTATATGACTCATGAGCGAATTCTCGCAATTCCAGAAATTTGCTTTCGTACTCAACGACCGACATAATGCCTTGAAAGAGGTTGAAGAACTCCTTTCTCTTCTGATCCTTGATGTACTGAGAGAAGTATCGATCTTTGAATCGTTCCACAAAGATAGCCCACGTAATAGTAACCGAAGATGTCTCTTTTAGATTCTGCCACCATCGTCGTGCATCTGGGCCTAACAGCTTGGTCGCAATGACCACACGATAACATTCTTCAATCATCAAGGTGTCAAAGGTCTCTGTAATCTCCTTTAACCATGCCCCCGCTTTAGAAGCATCTCTTGCACCGTCAAATTTCGAAGTCCCCATGTTTTCAACTGCTTTCACCAAATCAGGTATAAAAAGTGCACCTCGAGAAGCAGAACCTCCTAAAGCCATTTTTGGAGTAAAAACTGGTACATTAGATGTAGGTCGAATCGATTCATTAGCACGAAGAACCTCTTCAGTGACAGTCGTAGTTGTTTGAGCCGTTGTAGGTGGTGGAACACCATGTATTCGAATGTGATCATAATACAATTGGTACTGCTCGGGTGTCATCATGTGCTCAACCCGCAACTGGGCCCGTGGTTGCTCTACCTGGGAAACTGGCACCCTATGATCAGAATTGATAGGGTCCATAACCGTCGGAGGAATGACATGATCAGAAGAAACATGTCCTCGAGGTCCACGAGGAACAGAAGAGAGTAGAGGACTCGGAGGATCACGAGGAGCGTGTCCTCGACCTCGACCTCGAACTGGAGGTGCCATAATGACTGAAAGGAAGAAAGGAAAGAAAATGCAAGGTCAACGTCAAGGCAATACGATACCTTAGGATGACATAAAAACAAAGTTGGACTCATTGGCTTGACACAAAAAGAATGAGAATCATAAAACCAGGCTCTGATACCAAGAAAGTTGTCATGCCCCGACCCCAGACAGAGCGCGACAACCGCCACGTTAACCATAAATTTCACAGAATGGGTGCATTCCACTCCACAAAGTTTATAGAAAACGTAAGGCTAGCTATCAAGTACCTGTAGAACTGAACAACTGATAACAACGGGTACAACCCGAGGACATCATCTCATAAAGTATCAACAAGGATTTACAAAGGTACAAAATTCAACGGTGTAACTTAGTTTAAAGAAAATATACATGAACGATATAACATCGCGAAGATACAAAAAGAACATCAAGGGGGTCACCAAATATAAACTATACAATCTCGCCAATGAATCCGTCAATTTACATAAAAGAGAAAGTACCCAAAACACGGATTGGATGATGAGCAAACGATAGGCAAACCTCCAACCAAAACGATATCAACAGCCTGAAAAGGAAAGAATGATGGGGGGTGAGCAAAACCACTAGCTCAGTGAGGTGATAAGCCGGTCACCCCGACCCTTATACGAAGCATGTACTCCCACTTGCGGTTCATAACATAAAATCCCACAATTCGTCCCACAATAATTATTCTCACTCAGTGTACATATTAATGAAAATAAAAACCTTAGTGCACATTTATGATAACACAATTAGTTCAAATAACATGTTATCACATAAAAGACGCGTGGGTAGTCAATATCCTCCTCGAACTGAGCTCTCCGTCGAGAGACAGTCCAAGCCCGTCACCGTTACTCTAGATAAAATGCACATTAATATTCTTTCTCAATACGCCAAGTGCTAAAGTTCACAATTCAATATCGACGTGAATACTTGAAATAATCAAACATATAAACATATATGACATGCATGTCCCACACCGGTGACGTTGACTGAGCCTATAATAGACTGATCCATCTAACGATCACCCTCCAGAGTATCAGTATTTGTCAATTGGACAGGTGCCCCGTTAGATCTAACTCACCCAGGTTTGCCAATCACGGGCAACTTGGTTGTCACTCTAACTCACCCGAACCGCGACAATTCGGGCTACTTAATCAATGTCGCTCCAACTCACCCGAACCGTGACCAATTCGGGCTACTTAACCTTGGTACCAGGCATACATATGCATGTGCATCATAAGATGAATAACGACTCAAGTTAGAGTCTTAATTGGCACACAAGAATAACCAGAAATCAATAATACTCATAAAATGGCTAACATGACTCTAACCAGAGCAATCGAGCCAATTAGGCTCTTTACCACATAACATAATACCAAATAATTTTTTTATCAATTAACTAAAACTAAAATAAATGCACATTTATCGAGGGTCCACACTTCCCACAAGAGAAGGCGTTCCCGAATTATCAACTCACAAGGAAGTGATTAACTCTCTCCGGAATCTGAAGTCGGTCCCTTGCCCTTCGTCGATGGTTCTTTACCTAGAAAGGAGATGAGCAATTAAAGACAAATTAAATATAACTAACTATTAGCGTTAACATCCCTTTCATTGCTAAAAATAAATCCTAATCGAGTTCGAACGAGTCGATATTAAATAAAAATGGCATGTAACTCTTTAACATCAGTTCCCAATCCCATATAACCGTTTCAAAACATTAACTAAACGAAACGATAAAAAAAATAAGTTTGAATTCGACATAAAAATTCTGAAATTTTCCAGCTAGCGGCAGTTTACGAGAAAAATCATAACTAATTGTAGAATAATCGGATTGAGGCGTTTCAAGTGGCTACGGAAAGCTAACGAGTTCAGATACGTACAGAAATTAAGTTTGCAAAGTTTCGATGGCAATAGCTATGTCAAAATCAGTTCGAACAGTCTGCAAATTACCCACATACCAAAAAGAAAAACCCCACAAAATTACAAAATCATGGAAGAAGGAAGCTTAATTCACACACCACTTACCTCAAAACAACTTAAAAACCACCTAGGATGAGGGTTGTAAGGGAGAATTTGATCAACAAGGGTTTCTCCTCTTCCTCTCTTCTTTCCCCTCTTTTGCTTTTCTTCTCCCGTTCTTCTCTCTCTTTTTTTTTTAACTTTAGCCTTAATAATTATATATCAGGCCATTTAAGTGGGCTAAAACTTTGGGCCACAAAATAAATAAATAAATAAATTTGGGCTTTCTAAAAAAAATATAGTTGGGCTTAATTGGGCTGGCCTTTTAGGCCATAAAAATAAATAATTAGGTTTTGGGCTTTCTAACAAAATCTAGTTGGCCTAAGATAGGGCAGGCCTTTTGGGCCATAAAATAAATAAATAGGTTTTGGGCTTTCTAAAAAAAATCTAGTTGAACTAAGATATTATATATTTACTTCGTTCTGATGCATATTTCCTTCGTTTCTATGCACATTTACTTCATTTTGATGCATATTTTCTTCATTACGATAAACATTTCCTTCGTTTCTATGCACATTTACTTCATTTTGATGCATATTTTCTTTATTAGATCAATATTTCTTTCATTTAGATGCATACATATTTCATTTTAAAGCATTTTTACTTCATTTCGATTAATATTTAATTCGTTTTGATGCACATTTACTTTATTTTTTTATGTATATTTACTTCATTACTATCAACATTTCATACGTTTAGATTAATATTTACTTCATTTTGATGCATATTTACTTCGTTTTGATGCATATTTCTTTCGTTTCGATGCACATTTACTTCATTTTGATGCACATTTACTTAATTACGATCAACATTTCCTTCATTTCGATGCATATTTACTTTATTTCGATGCATATTTACTTCATTAAGATCAAAATTTACTACGTTTTTTTGCATATTTACTTCGTTTTCGATGCATATTTACTTCATTACGAGCATCACTTCTTTCGTTTCGATGCATATTTAATTCATCTTGATGCATATTTACTTCATTACGATCAACATTTCCTTCATTTCGATGCATATTTACTTCATTTTTATGCATATTTACTTTATTACGATCAAAATTTCCTTCATTTCGATGCATATTAACTTCATTTTGATGCATATTTACTTCGTTTTGATGCATATTTCCTTCGTTTCTATGCACATTTACTTCATTTTGATGCATATTTACTTCATTAAGATCAACATTTCCTTCGTTTCGATGTATATCTACTTCATTTTGATGCATATTCACTTTATTACGATCAACATTTATTTCGTTTTGATGCATATTTACTTCATTTGTCTGCATATTTACCTCGTTACGATGCATATTTCATTCATTTCGATGCACAATTACTTCATTTTGATGTATAATTACTACATTACGATCAACATTTCCTTCGTTTCGATGCATATTTACTTCATTTTGATGCATATTTATTTCATTCCAATGCATATTTCCTTCTTTTCTATGCACATTTACTTCATTTTGAAGCATATTTTCTTCATTACGATAAACATTTCCTTCGTTTTGATGCGTATTTACTTCATTTTGATGCATATTTTCTTTATTAGATCAATATTTCTTTCATATAGATGCATACATATTTCATTTAATTCATTTTTACTTCATTTCGATGAATATTTAATCCGTTTTGATGCACAATTACTTCATTTTTTATCTATATTTACTTCATTACTATCAACATTTCCTTCGTTTAGATGAATATTTACTTCATTTTGATGCATATTTACTTCGTTTTGATGCATATTTCTTTCGTTTCGATGCACATTTACTTCATTTTGATGCATATTTACTTAATTGCGATCAATATTTCATTCGTTTCGATGTATATTTACTTCATTTTGATGCATATTTACTTCATTAAGATCAAAATTTACTTCGTTTTTTTTGCATATTTACTTCATTTTCAATGCATATTTACTTTATTACGATCATCATTTCTTTCATTTCGATGCATATTTAATTCATTTTGATGCATATTTACTTCATTACGATCAACATTTCCTTCATTTCGATGCATATTTGGTTCATTTTGATACGTATTTACTTCATTACGATCAACATTTTCTTCGTTTCTATTTATATCTACTTAATTTTGATGCATATTTCCTTCATTAAGATCAACATTTCCTTCATTTCGATGCATATTTACTTCATTTTGATGCATATTTACTTTATTACGATCAACATTTCTTTCATTTTGATGCATATTTACTTTGTTCCGATGCGTATTCCTTCATTTCGATGCACATTTACTTCATTTTAATGTATAATTACTTCATTACGATCAACATTTCTTTCATTTTGATGCATATTTACTTCATTTTGATGCGTATTTCCTTCATTAAGATCAACATTTCCTTCGTTTCGATGCATATTTACTACATTTAGATAAATATTTACTTCATTACTATCAACATTTCCTTCGTTTAGATGTATATTTACTTCATTTTGATGCATATTTACTTCGTTTCGATATATATTTCCTTCGTTTTGATGCACATTTACTTCATTTTGATGCATATTTACTTCATTACGATGAACATTTCCTTCATTTCGATGCATATTTACTTCATTTTGATGCATATTTACTTCATTGCAATCAATATGTCCTTTGTTTTGATGCATATTTGCTAAATTTTGATGCTTATTTACTTCATTACGATCAAAATTTTTTCATTTCGATGCATATTTACTTCATTTTGATGCATATTTATTTCATTAAGATCAACATATCATTCGTTTTGATGCTTATTTACTTCATTTTGATGCATATTTACTTCGTTCTGATGCATATTTCCTTCGTTTCTATGCACATTTACTTCATTTTGATGCATACATATTTTATTTTAAAGCATTTTTACTTCATTTCGATGAATATTTAATTCGTTTTGATGCACATTTACTTCATTTTTTATGTATATTTACTTCATTACTATAAACATTTCATTCGTTTAGATGAATATTTACTTCATTTTGACACATATTTACTTCGTTTTGATGCATATTTCCTTCGTTTCGATGCATATTTACTTCATTTTGATGCATATTTACTTCGTTTCGATGCATATTTCCTTCGTTTCTATGCACATTTATTTCATTTTGAAGCATATTTTCATCATTACGATAAACATTTCCTTCGTTTCGATGCGTATTTACTTCTTTTTGATGCATATTTTCTTTATTAGATCAATATTTCTTTCATTTAGATGCATACATATTTCATTTTAATGCATTTTTACTTCATTTCGATGAATATTTAATTCGTTTTGATGCACAATTACTTCATTTTTTATCTATATTTACTTCATTACTATCAACATTTCCTTCGTTTAGATGAATATTTACTTCATTTTGATGCATATTTACTTCGTTTTGATGCATATTTCTTTCGTTTCGATGCACATTTACTTCATTTTGATGCATATTTACTTAATTACGATCAACATTTCCTTCGTTTCGATGTATATTTACTTCATTTTGATGCATATTCACTTCATTAAGATCAAAATTTACTACGTTTTTTTTGCATATTTACTTCATTTTCGATGCATATTTACTTCATTACGATCATCATTTCTTTCGTTTCGTTGCATATTTAATTCATCTTGATGCATATTTACTTCATTACGATCAACATTTACTTCATTTCGATGCATATTTACTTCATTTTTATGCATATTTACTTTATTACGATCAACATTTCCTTCATTTAGATGCATATTAACTACATTATGATGCAAATTTACTTCGTTTTAATGCGTATTTCCTTCGTTTCTATGCACATTTACTTCATTTTGATGCATATTTACTTCATTAAGATCAACATTTCCTTCGTTTCAATGTATATCTACTTCATTTTGATGCATATTTACTTTATTACGATCAATATTTATTTCGTTTTGATGCATATTTACTTCATTTGTATGCATATTTACTTCATTCCGATGCGTGTTTCCTTCATTTCGATGCACATTTACTTCATTTTGATGTATAATTACTACATTACGATCAACATTTCCTTCGTTTCGATGCATATTTACCTTCATTTTGATGCATATTTTCTTTGTTCCATTTCATATTTCCTTCGTTTCTACGCACATTTACTTCATTTTGATGCATATTTTCTTCATTACGATAAACATTTCCTGCGTTTCGATGCATATTTACTTCATTTTGACGCATATTTTCTTTATTAGATCAATATTTCTTTCATTTAGATGCATACATATTTCATTTTAAAGCATTTTTACTTCATTTCGATGAATATTTAATTCGTTTTGATGCACAATTACTTCATTTTTTATCTATATTTACTTCATTACTATCAACATTTCCTTCGTTTAGATGAATATTTCCTCCGTTTCGATGCATATTTACTTAATTTTGATGCATATTTACTTTGTTCCGATTCATATTTCCTTCGTTTCTATGCACATTTACTTCATTTTGATGCATATTTTATTCATTACGATAAACATTTCCTTCATTTCGATGCATATTTACTTCATTTTGACGCATATTTTCTTTATTAGATCAATATTTCTTTCATTTAGATGCATACATATTTCATTTTAAAGCATTTTTACTTCATTTCGATGAATATTTAATTCGTTTTGATGCACAATTACTTCATTTTTTATCTATATTTACTTCATTACTATCAACATTTCCTTCGTTTAGATGAATATTTACTTCATTTCGATGCATATTTACTTCATTTTGATGCATATTTACTTCGTTACGATGCATATTTCCTTCGCTTCTATGCACATTTACTTCATTTTGAAGCATATTTACTTCATTACGATCATCATTTCTTTCGTTTCGATGCATATTTAATTCATTTTGATGCATATTTACTTCATTACGATCAACATTTCCTTCATTTCGATGCATATTTACTTCATTTTGATGCATATTTACTTCGTTTTGATGCGTATTTTCTTCGTTTCTATGCACATTTACTTCATTTTGATGCATATTTACTTCATTACGATCAACATTTCCTTCGTTTCGATTTATATCTACTTCATTTTGATGTATATTTCCTTCATTAAGATCAACATTTCCTTCATTTCGATGCATATTTCCTTCATTAAGATCAACATTTCCTTCATTACGATGCATATTTACTTCATTTTGATGCATATTTACTTTATTACGATCAACATTTCATTCGTTTTGATGCATATTTACTTTGTTCCGATGCGTATTCCTTCATTTCGATGCACATTTACTTCATTTTGATGTATAATTACTTCATTACGATAAACATTTCCTTCATTTTGATGCATATTTACTTCATTTTGATGCGTATTTCCTACATTAAGATCAACATTTCCTTCGTTTCGATGCATATTTACTACATTTAGATAAATATTTACTTCATTACAATCAACATTTCCTTCGTTTAGATGTATATTTACTTCATTTTGATGCATATTTACTTCGTTTCGATGTATATTTCCTTCGTTTTGATGCACATTTACTTCATTTTGATGCATATTTACTACATTACGATGAATATTTCCTTCATTTCGATGCATATTTACTTCATTTTGATGCATATTACTTCATTGCAATCAATATGTCCTTCGTTTTGATGCATATTTGCTAAATTTTGATGCTTATTTACTTCATTACGATCAAAATTTTTTCATTTCGATGCATATTTACTTCATTTTGATGCATATTTATTTCATTAAGATCAACATTTCAATCGTTTTGATGCTTATTTACTTCATTTTGATGCATATTTACTTCGTTCTGAAGCATATTTCCTTCGTTTCTATGCACATTTACTTCATTTTGATGCATATTTTCTTCATTACGATAAACATTTCCTTCGTTTCTATGCACATTTACTTCATTTTGATGCATATTTTCTTTATTAGATCAATATTTCTTTCATTTAGATGCATACATATTTCATTTTAAAGCATTTTTACTTCATTTCGATGAATATTTAATTCATTTTGATGCACATTTACTTTAATTTTTTGTGTATATTTACTTCATTGCTATCATCATTTCTTTCATTTCGATGCATATTTAATTCATTTTTATGTATATTTACTTCATTACGATCAACATTTCCTTCATTTCGATGGATATTTACTTCATTTTGATGCATATTTACTTCGTTTTGATGCATATTTCTTTCGTTTCGATGCACATTTACTTCATTTTGACGCACATTTACTTAATTACGATCAACATTTCCTTCATTTCGATGCATATTTACTTTATCTCGATGCATATTTACTTCATTAAGATCAAAATTTACTACTTTTTTTTGGATATTTACTTCGTTTTCGATGCATATTTACTTCATTACGATCATCACTTCTTTCGTTTCGATGCATATTTAATTCATCTTGATGCATATTTACTTCATTACGATCAACATTTCCTTCATTTCGATGCATATTTACTTCATTTTTATGCATATTTACTTTATTAATATCAACATTTCCTTCATTTCGATGCATATTAACATAATTTTGATGCATATTTACTTCGTTTTGATGCGTATTTCCTTCGTTTCTATGCACATTTACTTCATTTTGATGCATATTTAATTCATTAAGATCAACATTTCTTTTGTTTCGATGTATATCTACTTCATTTTGATGCATATTTACTTTATTACGATCAACATTTATTTCATTTTGATGCATATTTACTTCATTTGTCTGCATATTTACCTCGTTCCGATGCGTATTTCCTTCATTTCGATGCACAATTACTTCATTTTGATGTATAATTACTACATTACGATCAACATTTTCTTCATTTCGATGCATATTTACTTCATTTTGATGCATATTTACTTCGTTCCGACGCATATTTCCTTCGTTTCTTGCACATTTAGTTCATTTTGAGGCAAATTTACTTCATTACGATCATCATTTCTTTCGTTTCGATGCATATTTAATTCATTTCATTGCATATTTACTTCATTTTGATGCATATTTACTTCGTTTTGATGCGTATTTTATTCGTTTCTATGCACATTTACTTCATTTTGATGCATATTTACTTCATTACGATCAACATTTCCTTCGTTTCGATTTATATCTACTTCATTTTTATGCATATTTCCTTCATTAAGATCAACATTTCCTTCATTACGATGCATATTTACTTCATTTTGATGCATATTTACTTTATTACGATCAACATTTCATTCGTTTTGATGCATATTTACTTTGTTCCGATGCGTATTCCTTCATTTCGATGCACATTTACTTCATTTTGATGTATAATTACTTCATTACGATAAACATTTCCTTCATTTTGATGCATATTTACTTCATTTTGATGCGTATTTCCTTCATTAAGATCAACATTTCCTTCGTTTCGATGCATATTTACTACATTTAGATAAATATTTACTTCATTACGATCAACATTTCCTTCTTTTAGAAGTATATTTACTTCATTTTGATGCATATTTACTTCGTTTCGATGTATATTTCCTTCGTTTTGATGCACATTTACTTAATTTTGATGCATATTTACTTCATTACGATGAACATTTCCATCATTTCGATGCATATTTACTTTATTTTGATGCATATTTACTTCATTGCAATCAATAAGTCCTTCGTTTTGATGCATATTTGCTAAATTTTGATGCTTATTTACTTCATTACGATCAAAATTTTTTCATTTCGATGCATATTTACTTCATTTTGATGCATATTTATTTCATTAAGATCAACATTTCATTCGTTTTGATGCTTATTTACTTCATTTTGATGCATATTTACTTTGTTCTGATGCATATTTCCTTCGTTTCTATGCACATTTACTTCATTTTGAAGCATATTTTCTTCATTACGATAAACATTTCCTTCGTTTCTATGCACATTTACTTCATTTTGATGCATATTTTCTTTATTAGATCAATATTTCTTTCATTTAAATGCATACATATTTCATTTTAAAGCATTTTTGCTTCATTTCGATGAATATTTAATTCGTTTTGATGCACATTTACTTTATTTTTTTATGTATATTTACTTCATTACTATCAACATTTCATTCGTTTAGATGAATATTTACTTCATTTTGAAGCATATTTACTTCGTTTTGATGCATATTTCTTTCGTTTCGATGCACATTTACTTCATTTTGATGCACATTTACTTAATTACGATCAACATTTCCTTCATTTCGATGCATATTTACTGTATTTCGATGCATATTTACTTCATTAAAATCAAAATTTACTACGTTTTTTTGCATATTTACTTCATTTTCGATGCATATGTACTTCATTACGATCATCATTTCTTTCATTTCGATGCATATTTAATTCATTTTGATGCATATTTACTTCATTACGATCAACATTTCCTTCATTTCGATGCATATTTACTTCATTTTGATGCATATTTACTTCGTTTTGATGCGTATTTCCTTCGTTTCTATGCACATTTACTTCATTTTGATGCATATTTACTTCATTACGATCAACATTTCCTTCGTTTCGATTTATATCTACTTCATTTTTATGCATATTTCCTTCATTAAGATCAACATTTCCTTCATTACGATGCATATTTACTTCATTTTGATGCATATTTACTTTATTACGATCAACATTTCATTCGTTTTGATGCATATTTACTTTGTTCCGATGCGTATTCCTTCATTTCGATGCACATTTACTTCATTTTGATGTATAATTACTTCATTACGATAAACATTTCCTTCATTTTGATGCATATTTACTTCATTTTGATGCGTATTTCCTACATTAAGATCAACATTTCCTTCGTTTCGATGCATATTTACTACATTTAGATAAATATTTACTTCATTACAATCAACATTTCCTTCGTTTAGATGTATATTTACTTCATTTTGATGCATATTTACTTCGTTTCGATGTATATTTCCTTCGTTTTGATGCACATTTACTTCATTTTGATGCATATTTACTACATTACGATGAATATTTCCTTCATTTCGATGCATATTTACTTCATTTTGATGCATATTACTTCATTGCAATCAATATGTCCTTCGTTTTGATGCATATTTGCTAAATTTTGATGCTTATTTACTTCATTACGATCAAAATTTTTTCATTTCGATGCATATTTACTTCATTTTGATGCATATTTATTTCATTAAGATCAACATTTCAATCGTTTTGATGCTTATTTACTTCATTTTGATGCATATTTACTTCGTTCTGAAGCATATTTCCTTCGTTTCTATGCACATTTACTTCATTTTGATGCATATTTTCTTCATTACGATAAACATTTCCTTCGTTTCTATGCACATTTACTTCATTTTGATGCATATTTTCTTTATTAGATCAATATTTCTTTCATTTAGATGCATACATATTTCATTTTAAAGCATTTTTACTTCATTTCGATGAATATTTAATTCATTTTGATGCACATTTACTTTAATTTTTTGTGTATATTTACTTCATTGCTATCAACATTTCGTTCGTTTAGATGAATATTTACTTCATTTTGATGCATATTTACTTCGTTTTGATGCATATTTCTTTCGTTTCGATGCACATTTACTTCATTTTGACGCACATTTACTTAATTACGATCAACATTTCCTTCATTTCGATGCATATTTACTTTATTTCGATGCATATTTACTTCATTAAGATCAAAATTTACTACTTTTTTTTGGATATTTACTTCGTTTTCGATGCATATTTACTTCATTACGATCATCACTTCTTTCGTTTCGATGCATATTTAATTCATCTTGATGCATATTTACTTCATTACGATCAACATTTCCTTCATTTCGATGCATATTTACTTCATTTTTATGCATATTTACTTTATTAATATCAACATTTCCTTCATTTCGATGCATATTAACATAATTTTGATGCATATTTACTTCGTTTTGATGCGTATTTCCTTCGTTTCTATGCACATTTACTTCATTTTGATGCATATTTAATTCATTAAGATCAACATTTCTTTCGTTTCGATGTATATCTACTTCATTTTGATGCATATTTACTTTATTACGATCAACATTTATTTCATTTTGATGCATATTTACTTCATTTGTCTGCATATTTACCTCGTTCCGATGCGTATTTCCTTCATTTCGATGCACAATTACTTCATTTTGATGTATAATTACTACATTACGATCAACATTTTCTTCATTTCGATGCATATTTACTTCATTTTGATGCATATTTACTTCGTTCCGACGCATATTTCCTTCGTTTCTTGCACATTTAGTTCATTTTGAGGCAAATTTACTTCATTACGATCATCATTTCTTTCGTTTCGATGCATATTTAATTCATTTCATTGCATATTTACTTCATTTTGATGCATATTTACTTCGTTTTGATGCGTATTTTATTCGTTTCTATGCACATTTACTTCATTTTGATGCATATTTACTTCATTACGATCAACATTTCCTTCGTTTCGATTTATATCTACTTCATTTTTATGCATATTTCCTTCATTAAGATCAACATTTCCTTCATTACGATGCATATTTACTTCATTTTGATGCATATTTACTTTATTACGATCAACATTTCATTCGTTTTGATGCATATTTACTTTGTTCCGATGCGTATTCCTTCATTTCGATGCACATTTACTTCATTTTGATGTATAATTACTTCATTACGATAAACATTTCCTTCATTTTGATGCATATTTACTTCATTTTGATGCGTATTTCCTTCATTAAGATCAACATTTCCTTCGTTTCGATGCATATTTACTACATTTAGATAAATATTTACTTCATTACGATCAACATTTCCTTCTTTTAGAAGTATATTTACTTCATTTTGATGCATATTTACTTCGTTTCGATGTATATTTCCTTCGTTTTGATGCACATTTACTTCATTTTGATGCATATTTACTTCATTACGATGAACATTTCCATCATTTCGATGCATATTTACTTCATTTTGATGCATATTTACTTCATTGCAATCAATAAGTCCTTCGTTTTGATGCATATTTGCTAAATTTTGATGCTTATTTACTTCATTACGATCAAAATTTTTTCATTTCGATGCATATTTACTTCATTTTGATGCATATTTATTTCATTAAGATCAACATTTCATTCGTTTTGATGCTTATTTACTTCATTTTGATGCATATTTACTTTGTTCTGATGCATATTTCCTTCGTTTCTATGCACATTTACTTCATTTTGAAGCATATTTTCTTCATTACGATAAACATTTCCTTCGTTTCTATGCACATTTACTTCATTTTGATGCATATTTTCTTTATTAGATCAATATTTCTTTCATTTAAATGCATACATATTTCATTTTAAAGCATTTTTGCTTCATTTCGATGAATATTTAATTCGTTTTGATGCACATTTACTTTATTTTTTTATGTATATTTACTTCATTACTATCAACATTTCATTCGTTTAGATGAATATTTACTTCATTTTGAAGCATATTTACTTCGTTTTGATGCATATTTCTTTCGTTTCGATGCACATTTACTTCATTTTGATGCACATTTACTTAATTACGATCAACATTTCCTTCATTTCGATGCATATTTACTGTATTTCGATGCATATTTACTTCATTAAAATCAAAATTTACTACGTTTTTTTGCATATTTACTTCATTTTCGATGCATATGTACTTCATTACGATCATCATTTCTTTCATTTCGATGCATATTTAATTCATTTTGATGCATATTTACTTCATTACGATCAACATTTCCTTCATTTCGATGCATATTTACTTCATTTTGATGCATATTTACTTCGTTTTGATGCGTATTTCCTTCGTTTCTATGCACATTTACTTCATTTTGATGCATATTTACTTCATTACGATCAACATTTCCTTCGTTTCGATTTATATCTACTTCATTTTTATGCATATTTCCTTCATTAAGATCAACATTTCCTTCATTACGATGCATATTTACTTCATTTTGATGCATATTTACTTTATTACGATCAACATTTCATTCGTTTTGATGCATATTTACTTTGTTCCGATGCGTATTCCTTCATTTCGATGCACATTTACTTCATTTTGATGTATAATTACTTCATTACGATAAACATTTCCTTCATTTTGATGCATATTTACTTCATTTTGATGCGTATTTCCTACATTAAGATCAACATTTCCTTCGTTTCGATGCATATTTACTACATTTAGATAAATATTTACTTCATTACAATCAACATTTCCTTCGTTTAGATGTATATTTACTTCATTTTGATGCATATTTACTTCGTTTCGATGTATATTTCCTTCGTTTTGATGCACATTTACTTCATTTTGATGCATATTTACTACATTACGATGAATATTTCCTTCATTTCGATGCATATTTACTTCATTTTGATGCATATTACTTCATTGCAATCAATATGTCCTTCGTTTTGATGCATATTTGCTAAATTTTGATGCTTATTTACTTCATTACGATCAAAATTTTTTCATTTCGATGCATATTTACTTCATTTTGATGCATATTTATTTCATTAAGATCAACATTTCAATCGTTTTGATGCTTATTTACTTCATTTTGATGCATATTTACTTCGTTCTGAAGCATATTTCCTTCGTTTCTATGCACATTTACTTCATTTTGATGCATATTTTCTTCATTACGATAAACATTTCCTTCGTTTCTATGCACATTTACTTCATTTTGATGCATATTTTCTTTATTAGATCAATATTTCTTTCATTTAGATGCATACATATTTCATTTTAAAGCATTTTTACTTCATTTCGATGAATATTTAATTCATTTTGATGCACATTTACTTTAATTTTTTGTGTATATTTACTTCATTGCTATCAACATTTCGTTCGTTTAGATGAATATTTACTTCATTTTGATGCATATTTACTTCGTTTTGATGCATATTTCTTTCGTTTCGATGCACATTTACTTCATTTTGACGCACATTTACTTAATTACGATCAACATTTCCTTCATTTCGATGCATATTTACTTTATTTCGATGCATATTTACTTCATTAAGATCAAAATTTACTACTTTTTTTTGGATATTTACTTCGTTTTCGATGCATATTTACTTCATTACGATCATCACTTCTTTCGTTTCGATGCATATTTAATTCATCTTGATGCATATTTACTTCATTACGATCAACATTTCCTTCATTTCGATGCATATTTACTTCATTTTTATGCATATTTACTTTATTAATATCAACATTTCCTTCATTTCGATGCATATTAACATAATTTTGATGCATATTTACTTCGTTTTGATGCGTATTTCCTTCGTTTCTATGCACATTTACTTCATTTTGATGCATATTTAATTCATTAAGATCAACATTTCTTTCGTTTCGATGTATATCTACTTCATTTTGATGCATATTTACTTTATTACGATCAACATTTATTTCATTTTGATGCATATTTACTTCATTTGTCTGCATATTTACCTCGTTCCGATGCGTATTTCCTTCATTTCGATGCACAATTACTTCATTTTGATGTATAATTACTACATTACGATCAACATTTTCTTCATTTCGATGCATATTTACTTCATTTTGATGCATATTTACTTCGTTCCGACGCATATTTCCTTCGTTTCTTGCACATTTAGTTCATTTTGAGGCAAATTTACTTCATTACGATCATCATTTCTTTCGTTTCGATGCATATTTAATTCATTTCATTGCATATTTACTTCATTTTGATGCATATTTACTTCGTTTTGATGCGTATTTTATTCGTTTCTATGCACATTTACTTCATTTTGATGCATATTTACTTCATTACGATCAACATTTCCTTCGTTTCGATTTATATCTACTTCATTTTTATGCATATTTCCTTCATTAAGATCAACATTTCCTTCATTACGATGCATATTTACTTCATTTTGATGCATATTTACTTTATTACGATCAACATTTCATTCGTTTTGATGCATATTTACTTTGTTCCGATGCGTATTCCTTCATTTCGATGCACATTTACTTCATTTTGATGTATAATTACTTCATTACGATAAACATTTCCTTCATTTTGATGCATATTTACTTCATTTTGATGCGTATTTCCTTCATTAAGATCAACATTTCCTTCGTTTCGATGCATATTTACTACATTTAGATAAATATTTACTTCATTACGATCAACATTTCCTTCTTTTAGAAGTATATTTACTTCATTTTGATGCATATTTACTTCGTTTCGATGTATATTTCCTTCGTTTTGATGCACATTTACTTCATTTTGATGCATATTTACTTCATTACGATGAACATTTCCATCATTTCGATGCATATTTACTTCATTTTGATGCATATTTACTTCATTGCAATCAATAAGTCCTTCGTTTTGATGCATATTTGCTAAATTTTGATGCTTATTTACTTCATTACGATCAAAATTTTTTCATTTCGATGCATATTTACTTCATTTTGATGCATATTTATTTCATTAAGATCAACATTTCATTCGTTTTGATGCTTATTTACTTCATTTTGATGCATATTTACTTTGTTCTGATGCATATTTCCTTCGTTTCTATGCACATTTACTTCATTTTGAAGCATATTTTCTTCATTACGATAAACATTTCCTTCGTTTCTATGCACATTTACTTCATTTTGATGCATATTTTCTTTATTAGATCAATATTTCTTTCATTTAAATGCATACATATTTCATTTTAAAGCATTTTTGCTTCATTTCGATGAATATTTAATTCGTTTTGATGCACATTTACTTTATTTTTTTATGTATATTTACTTCATTACTATCAACATTTCATTCGTTTAGATGAATATTTACTTCATTTTGAAGCATATTTACTTCGTTTTGATGCATATTTCTTTCGTTTCGATGCACATTTACTTCATTTTGATGCACATTTACTTAATTACGATCAACATTTCCTTCATTTCGATGCATATTTACTGTATTTCGATGCATATTTACTTCATTAAAATCAAAATTTACTACGTTTTTTTGCATATTTACTTCATTTTCGATGCATATGTACTTCATTACGATCATCATTTCTTTCATTTCGATGCATATTTAATTCATTTTGATGCATATTTACTTCATTACGATCAACATTTCCTTCATTTCGATGCATATTTACTTCATTTTGATGCATATTTACTTCGTTTTGATGCGTATTTCCTTCGTTTCTATGCACATTTACTTCATTTTGATGCATATTTACTTCATTACGATCAACATTTCCTTCGTTTCGGTTTATATCTACTTTATTTTGATGCATATTTCCTTTATTAAGATCAACATTTCCTTCATTTCGATGCATATTTACTTCATTTTGATGCATATTTACTTTATTACGATCAACATTTCTTTCGTTTTGATGCATATTTACTTTGTTCCGATGCGTATTCCTTCTTTTCGATGCACATTTACTTCATTTTGATGTATAATTACTTCATTACGATCAACATTTCCTTCATTTTGATGCATATTTACTTCATTTTGATGCGTATTTCCTACATTAAGATAAACATTTCCTTCGTTTCGATGCATATTTACTACATTTAGATAAATATTTACTTCATTACAATCAACATTTCCTTCGTTTAGATGTATATTTACTTAATTTTGATGCATATTTACTTCGTTTAGATGTATATTTCCTTCGTTTTGATGCACATTTACTTCATTTTGATGCATATTTACTACATTACGATGAATATTTCCTTCATTTCGATGCATATTTACTTCATTTTGATGCATATTTACTTCATTGCAATCAATATGTCCTTCGTTTTGATGCATATTTGCTAAATTTTTATTCTTATTTACTTCATTACGATCAAAATTTTTTCATTTCGATGCATATTTACTTCATTTTGATGCATATTTATTTCATTAAGATCAACATTTTATTCGTTTTGATGCTTATTTACTTCATTTTGATGCATATTTACTTCGTTCTGATGCATATTTCCTTCGTTTCTATGCACATTTACTTCATTTTGATGCATATTTTCTTCATTACGATAAACATTTCCTTCGTTTCTATGCACATTTACTTCATTTTGATGCATATTTTCTTTATTAGATCAATATTTCTTTGATTTAGATGCATACATATTTCATTTTAAAGCATTTTTACTTCATTTCGATGAATATTTAATTCGTTTTGATGCACATTTACTTTATTTTTTTATGTATATTTACTTCATTACTATCAACATTTCATTCGTTTAGATGAATATTTACTTCATTTTGATGCATATTTACTTCGTTTTGATGCTTATTTCTTTCGTTTCGATGCACATTTACTTCATTTTGATGCACATTTACTTAATTACGATCAACATTTCCTTCATTTCGATGCATATTTACTTCATTAAGATCAAAATTTACTACGTTTTTTTGGATATTTACTTCGTTTTCGATGCATATTTACTTCATTACGATCATCACTTCTTTCGTTTCGATGCATATTTAATTCATCTTTATGTATATTTACTTCATTACGATCAACATTTCCTTCATTTCGATGCATATTTACTTCATTTTTATGCATATTTACTTTATTACGATCAACATTTCCTTCATTTCGATGCATATTAACTTCATTTTGATGCATATTTACTTCGTTTTGATGCGTATTTCCTTCGTTTCTATGCACATTTACTTCATTTTGATGCATATTTACTTCATTAAGATCAACATTTCTTTCGTTTCAATGTATATCTACTTCATTTTGATGCATATTTACTTTATTACGATCAACATTTATTTCGTTTTGATGCATATTTACTTCATTTGTCTGCATATTTACCTCGTTCCGATGCGTATTTCCTTCATTTCGATGCACAATTACTTCATTTTGATGTATAATTACTACATTACGATCAACATTTCCTTCATTTCGATGCACATTTACTTCATTTTGATGCATATTTACTTCGTTAAAATTCATATTTCCTTCGTTTCTATGCACATTTACTTCATTTTGAAGCATATTTTCTTCATTATGATAAACATTTCCTTCGTTTCGATGCGTATTTACTTCATTTTGATGCATATTTTCTTTATTAGATCAATATTTCTTTCATTTAAATGCATACATATTTCATTTTAATGCATTTTTACTTCATTTCGATGAATATTTAATTCGTTTTGATGCACAATTACTTCATTTTTTATCTATATTTACTTCATTACTATCAACATTTCCTTCGTTTAGATGAATATTTACTTCATTTTGATGCATATTTACTTCGTTTTGATGCATATTTCTTTCGTTTCTATGCACATTTACTTCATTTTGATGCATATTTACTTAATTGCGATCAACATTTCCTTCGTTTCGATGTATATTTACTTCATTTTGATGCATATTTACTTCATTAAGATCAAAATTTACTACGTTTTTTTGCATATTTACTTCATTTTCGATGCATATTTACTTCATTACGATCATCATTTCTTTCGTTTCGATGCATATTTAATTCATTTTTATGCATATTTATTTCATTACGATCAACATTTCCTTCATTTCGATGCATATTTACTTCATTTTGATGCATATTTACTTCATTACGATCAACATTTTCTTCGTTTCGATTTATATCTACTTCATTTTGATGCATATTTCCTTCATTAAGATCAACATTTCCTTCATTTCGATGCATATTTACTTCATTTTGATGCATATTTACTTTATTACGATCAACATTTCTTTCATTTTGATGCATATTTACTTTGTTCCGATGCGTATTCCTTCATTTCGATGCACATTTACTTCATTTTAATGTATAATTACTTCATTACGATCAACATTTCCTTCATTTTGATTCATATTTACTTCATTTTGATGCGTATTTCCTTCATTAAGATCAACATTTCGTTCGTTTCGATGCATATTTACTACATTTAGATAAATATTTACTTCATTACAATCAACATTTCCTTCATTTAGATGTATATTTACTTCATTTTGATGCATATTTACTTCGTTTCGATAAATATTTCCTTCGTTTTAAAGCACATTTAATTCATTTGGATGCATATTTACTTCATTACGATGAATATTTCCTTCATTTCGATGCATATTTACTTCATTTTGATGCATATTTACTTCATTGCAATCAATATGTCCTTTGTTTTGATGCGTATTTGATAAATTTTGATGCTTATTTACTTCATTACGATCAAAATTTTTTCATTTCGATGCATATTTACTTCATTTTGGTGCTAATTTATTTCATTAAGATCAACATTTCATTCGTTTTGATGCTTATTTACTTCATTTTGATGCATATTTACTTCGTTCTGATGCATATTTCCTTCGTTTCTATGCACATTTACTTCATTTTGATGCATACATATTTTATTTTAAAGCATTTTTACTTCATTTCGATGAATATTTAATTCGTTTTGATGCACATTTACTTCATTTTTTTATGTATATTTACTTCATTACTATCAACATTTCATTCGTTAAGATGAATATTTACTTCATTTTGACGCATATTTACTTCGTTTTGATGCATATTTCTTTCGTTTCGAAGCACATTTACTTCATTTGATGCACATTTACTTAATTACGATCAACATTTTCTTCGTTTCAATGCATATTTACTTTATTTTGATGCATATTTACTTCATTAAGATCAAAATTTACTACGTTTTTTTGCATATTTACTTCGTTTTCGATGCATATTTACTTCATTACGATCATCACTACTTTCTTTTCGATGCATATTTAATTCATCTTGATGCATATTTACTTCATTACGATCAACATTTACTTCATTTCGATGCATATTTACTTCATTTTTATGCATATTTACTTTATTACGATCAACATTTCCTTCATTTAGATGCATATTAACTACATTTTGATGCAAATTTTCTTCGTTTTGATGCGTATTTCCTTCGTTTCTATGCACATTTACTTCATTTTGATGCATATTTACTTCATTAAGATCAACATTTACTTCGTTTCGATGTATATCTACTTCATTTTGATGCATATTTACTTTATTACGATCAACATTTATTTCGTTTTAATGCATATTTACTTCATTTGTATGCATATTTACTTCATTCCGATGCGTATTTCCTTCATTTCGATGCACATTTACTTCATTTTGATGTGTAATTACTACATTACGATCAACATTTCCTTCGTTTCGATGCATATTTACTTCATTTTGATGCATATTTACTTTGTTCCGATTCATATTTCCTTCGTTTCTATGCACATTTACTTCATTTTGATGCATATTTTCTTCATTACGATAAACATTTCCTCCTATTCTATGCACATTTACTTCATTTTGACGCATATTTTCTTTATTAGATCAATATTTCTTTCATTTAGATGCATACATATTTCATTTTAATGCATTTTTACTTCATTCGATGAATATTTAATTTGTTTTGATGCACATTTACTTCATTTTTTTATGTATATTTACTTCATTACTATCAACATTTCATTCGTTTAGATGAATATTTACTTTGTTTTGATGTATATTTCTTTAGTTTCGATGCACATTTACTTAATTTTGATGCACATTTACTTAATTACGATCAACATTTATTTACTTCATTTTGATGCATATTTACTTTCATTAAGATCAAAATTTACTATGTTTTTTAGCATATTTACTTTGTTTTCGATGCATATTTACTTCATTACGATCATCACTTCTTTCGTTTCGATGCATATTTAATTCATCTTGATGCATATTTACTTCATTACGATCAACATTTCCTTCGATTCAATGTATATCTACATCATTTTGATGCATATTTACTTTATTACGATCAACATTTATTTCGTTTTGATGCATATTTACATCATTTGTATGCATATTTACTTCATTCCGATGCGTATTTCCTTCATTTCGATGCACATTTACTTCATTTTGATGTATAATTACTACATTACGATCAACATTTCCTTCGTTTCGATGCATATTTACCTTCATTTTGATGAATATTTCTTTGTTCAGATTCATATTTCCTTCGTTTCTATGCACATTTACTTCATTTTGATGCATATTTTCTTCATTACGATAAACATTTCCTTCGTTTCGATGCATATTTACTTCATTTTGACGCATATTTTCTTTATTAGATCAATATTTCTTTCATTTAGATGCATACATATTTCATTTTAAAGCATTTTTACTTCATTTCGATGAATATTTAATTCGTTTTGATGCACAATTACTTCTTTTTTTATCTATATTTACTTCATTACTATCAACATTTCCTTCGTTTAGATGAATATTTCCTTCGTTTCGATGCATATTTACTTAATTTTGATGCATATTTACTTCGTTTCGATTCATATTTCCTTCGTTTCTATGCACATTTACTTCATTTTGATGCATATTTTCTTCATTACGATAAACATTTCCTTCATTTCGATGCATATTTACTTCATTTTGACGCATATTTTCTTTATTAGATAAATATTTCTTTCATTTAGATGCATACATATTTCATTTTAAAGCATTTTTACTTCATTTCGATGAATATTTAATTCGTTTTGATGCACAATTACTTCATTTTTTATCTATATTTACTTCATTACTATCAACATTTCCTTCGTTTAGATGAATATTTACTTTATTTTTATGCATATTTACTTCGTTTTGATGCATATTTCTTTCGTTTCGATGCACATTTACTTCATTTTGATGCATATTTACTTAATTGCGATCAACATTTCCTTCGTTTCGATGTATATTTACTTCATTTTGATGCATATTTACTTCATTAAGATCAAAATTTACTACGTTTTTTTGCATATTTACTTCGTTTTCGATGCATATTTACTTCATTATGATCATCATTTCTTTCGTTTCGATGCATATCTAATTCATTTTGATGCATATTTACTTCATTACGATCAACATTTCCTTCATTTCGATGCATATTTACTTTATTTTGATGCATATTTACTTCGTTTTGATGCGTATTTCCTTCGTTTCTATGCACATTTACTTCATTTTGATGCATATTTACTTCATTACGATCAACATTTCCTTCGTTTCGATTTATATCTACTTCATTTTGATGCATATTTCCTTCATTAAGATCAACATTTCCTTCATTTCGATGCATATTTACTTCATTTTGATGCATATTTACTTTATTACGATCAGCATTTCTTTCGTTTTGATGCATATTTACTTTGTTCCAATGCGTATTCCTTCATTTCGATGCACATTTACTTCATTTTGAAGTATAATTACTTCATTACGATCAACATTTCCTTCATTTTGATGCATATTTACTTCATTTTGATGCGTATTTCCTTCATTAAGATCAACATTTCCTTCGTTTCGATGCATATTTACTACATTTAGATAAATATTTACTTCATTACGATCAACATTTCCTTCGTTTAGATGTATATTTACTTCATTTTGATGCATATTTACTTCGTTTCGATGTATATTTCCTTCGTTTTGATGCACATTTACTTCATTTTGATGCATATTTACTTCATTACGATGAACATTTCCTTCGTTTTGATGCATATTTACTTCATTTTGATGCATATTTACTTCATTGCAATCAATAAGTCCTTCGTTTTGATGCATATTTGTTAAATTTTGATGCTTATTTACTTCATTACGAACAAAATTTTTTCGTTTCGATGCATATTTACTTCATTTTGATGCATATTTATTTCATTAAGATCAACATTTCATTCGTTTTGATGCTTATTTACTTCATTTTGATGCATATTTACTTCGTTCGGATGCATATTTCCTTCGTTTCTATGCACATTTACTTCATTTTGATGCATACATATTTTATTTTAAAGCATTTTTACTTCATTTCGATGAATATTTAATTCGTTTTGATGCACAATTACTTCATTTTTTATCTATATTTACTTCATTACTATCAACATTTCCTTCGTTTAGATGAATATTTACTTCATTTTGATGCATATTTACTTCGTTTTGATGCATATTTCTTTCGTTTCGAAGCACATTTACTTCATTTTGATGCATATTTACTTAATTGCGATCAACATTTCATTCGTTTCAATGTATATTTACTTCATTTTGATGCATATTTACTTCATTAAGATCAAAATTTACTACGTTTTTTTTGCATATTTACTTCATTTTCGATGCATATTTACTTCATTACGATCATCATTTCTTTCATTTCGATGCATATTTAATTCATTTTTATGTATATTTACTTCATTACGATCAACATTTCCTTCATTTCAATGGATATTTACTTCATTTTGATGCATATTTACTTCGTTTTGATGCGTATTTCCTTCGTTTCTATGCACATTTACTTCATTTTGATGCATATTTACTTCATTAAGATCAACATTTCTTTCGTTTCGATGTATATCTACTTCATTTTGATGCATATTTACTTTATTACGATCAACATTTATTTCGTTTTGATGCATATTTACTTCATTTGTCTGCATATTTACCTCGTTCCGATGCGTATTTCCTTCATTTCGATGCACAATTACTTCATTTTGATGTATAATTACTACATTACGATCAACATTTCCTTCATTTCGATGCATATTTACTTCATTTTGATGCATATTTACTTCGTTCAAATTCATATTTCCTTCGTTTCTATGCACATTTACTTCATTTTGATGCATATTTTCTTCATTACGATAAACATTTCCTTCGTTTCGATGCGTATTTACTTCATTTTGATGCATATTTTCTTTATTAGATCAATATTTCTTTCATTTAGATGCATACATATTTCATGTTAATGCATTTTTACTTCATTTCGATGAATATTTAATTCGTTTTGATGCACAATTACTTCATTTTTTATCTATATTTACTTCATTACTATCAACATTTCCTTCGTTTAGATGAATATTTACTTCATTTTGATGCATATTTACTTCGTTTTGATGCATATTTCTTTCGTTTCGATGCACATTTACTTCATTTTGATGCATATTTACTTAATTGCGATCAACATTTCCTTCGTTTCGATGTATATTTACTTCATTTTGATGCATATTTACCTTCATTTTGATGAATATTTCTTTGTTCAGATTCATATTTCCTTCGTTTCTATGCACATTTACTTCATTTTGATGCATATTTTCTTCATTACGATAAACATTTCCTTCGTTTCGATGCATATTTACTTCATTTTGACGCATATTTTCTTTATTAGATCAATATTTCTTTCATTTAGATGCATACATATTTCATTTTAAAGCATTTTTACTTCATTTCGATGAATATTTAATTCGTTTTGATGCACAATTACTTCTTTTTTTATCTATATTTACTTCATTACTATCAACATTTCCTTCGTTTAGATGAATATTTCCTTCGTTTCGATGCATATTTACTTAATTTTGATGCATATTTACTTCGTTTCGATTCATATTTCCTTCGTTTCTATGCACATTTACTTCATTTTGATGCATATTTTCTTCATTACGATAAACATTTCCTTCATTTCGATGCATATTTACTTCATTTTGACGCATATTTTCTTTATTAGATAAATATTTCTTTCATTTAGATGCATACATATTTCATTTTAAAGCATTTTTACTTCATTTCGATGAATATTTAATTCGTTTTGATGCACAATTACTTCATTTTTTATCTATATTTACTTCATTACTATCAACATTTCCTTCGTTTAGATGAATATTTACTTCATTTTGATGCATATTTACTTCGTTTTGATGCATATTTCTTTCGTTTCGATGCACATTTACTTCATTTTGATGCATATTTACTTAATTGCGATCAACATTTCCTTCGTTTCGATGTATATTTACTTCATTTTGATGCATATTTACTTCATTAAGATCAAAATTTACTACGTTTTTTTGCATATTTACTTCATTTTCGATGCATATTTACTTCATTACGATCATCATTTCTTTCGTTTCGATGCATATCTAATTCATTTTGATGCATATTTACTTCATTACGATCAACATTTCCTTCATTTCGATGCATATTTACTTCATTTTGATGCATATTTACTTCGTTTTGATGCGTATTTCCTTCGTTTCTATGCACATTTACTTCATTTTGATGCATATTTACTTCATTACGATCAACATTTCCTTCGTTTCGATTTATATCTACTTCATTTTGATGCATATTTCCTTCATTAAGATCAACATTTCCTTCATTTCGATGCATATTTACTTCATTTTGATGCATATTTACTTTATTACGATCAGCATTTCTTTCGTTTTGATGCATATTTACTTTGTTCCAATGCGTATTCCTTCATTTCGATGCACATTTACTTCATTTTGATGTATAATTACTTCATTACGATCAACATTTCCTTCATTTTGATGCATATTTACTTCATTTTGATGCGTATTTCCTTCATTAAGATCAACATTTCCTTCGTTTCGATGCATATTTACTACATTTAGATAAATATTTACTTCATTACGATCAACATTTCCTTCGTTTAGATGTATATTTACTTCATTTTGATGCATATTTACTTCGTTTCGATGTATATTTCCTTCGTTTTGATGCACATTTACTTCATTTTGATGCATATTTACTTCATTACGATGAACATTTCCTTCATTTTGATGCATATTTACTTCATTTTGATGCATATTTACTTCATTGCAATCAATAAGTCCTTCGTTTTGATGCATATTTTTTTAAATTTTGATGCTTATTTACTTCATTACGAACAAAATTTTTTCGTTTCGATGCATATTTACTTCATTTTGATGCATATTTATTTCATTAAGATCAACATTTCATTCGTTTTGATGCTTATTTACTTAATTTTGATGCATATTTACTTCGTTCGGATGCATATTTCCTTCGTTTCTATGCACATTTACTTCATTTTGATGCATACATATTTTATTTTAAAGCATTTTTACTTCATTTCGATGAATATTTAATTCGTTTTGATGCACAATTACTTCATTTTTTATCTATATTTACTTCATTACTATCAACATTTCCTTCGTTTAGATGAATATTTACTTCATTTTGATGCATATTTACTGCGTTTTGATGCATATTTCTTTCGTTTCGAAGCACATTTACTTCATTTTGATGCATATTTACTTAATTGCGATCAACATTTCATTCGTTTCAATGTATATTTACTTCATTTTGATGCATATTTACTTCATTAAGATCAAAATTTACTACGTTTTTTTTGCATATTTACTTCATTTTCGATGCATATTTACTTCATTACGATCATCATTTCTTTCATTTCGATGCATATTTAATTCATTTTTATGTATATTTACTTCATTACGATCAACATTTCCTTCATTTCGATGGATATTTACTTCATTTTGTTGCATATTTACTTCGTTTTGATGCGTATTTCCTTCGTTTCTATGCACATTTACTTCATTTTGATGCATATTTACTTCATTAAGATCAACATTTCTTTCGTTTCGATGTATATCTACTTCATTTTGATGCATATTTACTTTATTACGATCAACATTTATTTCGTTTTGATGCATATTTACTTCATTTGTCTGCATATTTACCTCGTTCCGATGCGTATTTCCTTCATTTCGATGCACAATTACTTCATTTTGATGTATAATTACTACATTACGATCAACATTTCCTTCATTTCGATGCATATTTACTTCATTTTGATGCATATTTACTTCGTTCAAATTCATATTTCCTTCGTTTCTATGCACATTTACTTCATTTTGATGCATATTTTCTTCATTACGATAAACATTTCCTTCGTTTCGATGCGTATTTACTTCATTTTGATGCATATTTTCTTTATTAGATCAATATTTCTTTCATTTAGATGCATACATATTTCATGTTAATGCATTTTTACTTCATTTCGATGAATATTTAATTCGTTTTGATGCACAATTACTTCATTTTTTATCTATATTTACTTCATTACTATCAACATTTCCTTCGTTTAGATGAATATTTACTTCATTTTGATGCATATTTACTTCGTTTTGATGCATATTTCTTTCGTTTCGATGCACATTTACTTCATTTTGATGCATATTTACTTAATTGCGATCAACATTTCCTTCGTTTCGATGTATATTTACTTCATTTTGATGCATATTTACTTCATTAAGATCAAAATTTACTACGTTTTTTTGCATATTTACTTCATTTTCGATGCATATTTACTTCATTACGATCATCATTTCTTTCGTTTCGATGCACATTTAATTCATTTTGATGCATATTTATTTCATTACGATCAACATTTCCTTCATTTCGATGCATATTTACTTCATTTTGATGCATATTTACTTCATTACGATCAACATTTTCTTCATTTCGATTTATATCTACTTCATTTTGATGCATATTTCCTTCATTAAGATCAACATTTCCTTCATTTCGATGCATATTTACTTCATTTTGATGCATATTTACTTTATTACGATCAACATT
>JAHCLQ010000354.1:0-50708 GCA_023678885.1 Pogostemon cablin
TTTGATGCATATTTACTTCATTAAGATCAACATTTCCTTCGATTCAATGTATATTACTATCATTTTGATGCATATTTACTTTATTACGATCAACATTTATTTGTTTTGATGCATATTTACTTCATTTGTATGCATATTTACTTCATTCCGATGCGTATTTCTTCATTTCGATGCACATTTACTTCATTTTGATGTGTAATTACTACATTACGATCAACATTTCCTTCGTTTCGATGCATATTTAATTCATTTTGATGCATATTTACTTTGTTCCGATTCATATTTCCTTCGTTTCTATGCACATTTACTTTATTTTGATGCATATTTTCTTCATTACGATAAACATTTCCTTCGATTCTATGCACATTTACTTCATTTTGACGCATATTTTCTTTATTAGATCAATATTTCTTTCATTTAGATGCATACATATTTCATTTTAATGCATTTTTACTTCATTCGATGAATATTTAATTCGTTTTGATGCACATTTATTTCATTTTTTTTATGTATATTTACTTCATTACTATCAACATTTCATTCGTTAAGATAAATATTTATTTCATTTTGACGCATATTTACTTTGTTTTGATGCATATTTCTTTCGTTTCGATGCACATTTACTTAATTTTGATGCACATTTACTTAAGTACGATCAACATTTCCTTCGTTTCGATGTATATTTACTTCATTTTGATGCATATTTACTTCATTAAGATAAAAATTTACTACGTTTTTTTTGCATATTTAATTCATTTTCGATGCATATTTACTTCATTTCGATCATCATTTCTTTCGTTTGGATGCATATTTAATTCATTTTGATGCATATTTAATTCATTACGATCAACATTTCCTTCATTTCGATGCATATTTACTTCATTTTGATGCATATTTACTTCGTTTTGATGCGTATTTCCTTCGTTTCTATGCAAATTTACTTCATTTTGATGTATATTTACTTAATTACGATCAACATTTTCTTCGTTTCGATTTATATCTACTTCATTTTGATGCATATTTCCTTCATTAAGATCAACATTTCCTTCATTTCGATGCATATTTACTTCATTTTGATGCATATTTAATTCATTTTGATGCACAATTACTTCATTTTTTTTCTGTATTTACTTCATTACTATCAACATTTCCTTCGTTTAGATGAATATTTACTTCATTTTGATGCATATTTACTTCGTTTTGATGCATATTTCTTTCGTTTCGATGCACATTTACTTCATTTTGATGCATATTTACTTAATTGCGATCAACATTTCCTTCGTTTCGATGTATATTTACTTCATTTTGATGCATATTTACTTCATTAAGATCAAAATTCACTACGTTTTTTTGCATATTTACTTCATTTTCGATGCATATTTACTTCATTACGATCATCATTTCTTTCGTTTCGATGCATATTTAATTTATTTTGATGCATATTTATTTCATTACGATCAACATTTCCTTCATTTCGATGCATATTTACTTCATTTTGATGCATATTTACTTCGTTTTGATTCGTATTTCCTTCGTTTCTATGCACATTTACTTCATTTTGATGCATATTTACTTCATTACGATCAACATTTTCTTCGTTTCGATTTATATCTACTTCATTTTGATGCATATTTCCTTCATTAAGATCAACATTTCCTTAATTTCGATGCATATTTACTTCATTTTGATGCATATTAACTTTATTACGATCAACATTTCTTTCGTTTTGATGCATATTTACTTTGTTCCGATGCGTATTCCTTCATTTCGATGCACATTTACTTCATTTTGATGTATATTTACTTCATTACGATCAACATTTCCTTCATTTTGATGCATATTTACTTCATTTTGATGTGTATTTCCTTCATTAAGAACAACAATTCCTTCATTTCGATGCATATTTACTAAATTTAGATAAATATTTACTTCATTACGATCAACATTTCCTTCGTTTACATGTATATTTACTTCATTTTGATGCATATTTACTTCGTTTCGATGTATATTTCCTTCGTTTTGATGCACATTTACTTCATTTTGATGCATATTTACTTCATTACGATGAACATTTCCTTCATTTCGATGCATATTTACTTCATTTTGATGCATATTTACTTCATTGCAATCAATAAGTCCTTCGTTTTGATGCATATTTGCTAAATTTTGATGCTTATTTACTTCATTACTATCAAAATTTTTTCGTGTCGATGCATATTTACTTCATTTTGTTGTATATTTATTTCATTAAGATCAACATTTCATTCGTTTTGATGCTTATTTACTTCATTTTGATGCATATTTACTTCGTTCGGATGCATATTTCCTTCGTTTCTATGCACATTTACTTCATTTTGATGCATACATATTTTATTTTAAAGCATTTTTACTTCATTTCGATGAATATTTAATTCGTTTTGATGCACATTTACTTCATTTTTTATGTATATTTACTTCATTACTATCAACATTTCATTCGTTAAGATGAATATTTACTTCATTTTGACGCATATTTACTTCTTTTTGATGCATATTTCTTTCGTTTCGAAGCACATTTACTTCATTTGATGCACATTTACTTAATTACGATCAACATTTCCTTCGTTTCAATGCATATTTACTTCATTTTGATGCATATTTACTTCATTAAGATCAAAATTTACTACGTTTTTTTTGCATATTTACTTCGTTTTCGATGCATATTTACTTCATTATGATCATCACTTCTTTCGTTTCGATGCATATTTAATTCATCTTGATGCATATTTACTTCATTACGATCAACATTTACTTCATTTCGATGCATATTTACTTCATTTTTATGCATATTTACTTTATTACGATCAACATTTCCTTCATTTAGATGCATATTAACTACATTTTGATGCAAATTTACTTCGTTTTGCTGCGTATTGCCTTCGTTTCTATGCACATTTACTTCATTTTGATGCATATTTACTTCATTAAGATCAACATTTCCTTCGTTTCGATGTATATCTACTTCATTTTGATGCATATTTACTTTATTACGATCAACATTTATTTCGTTTTGATGCATATTTACTTCATTTGTATGCATATTTACTTCATTCCGATGCGTATTTCCTTCATTTCGATGCACATTTACTTCATTTTGATGTGTAATTACTACATTACGATCAACATTTCCTTCGTTTCGATGCATATTTACTTCATTTTGATGCATATTTACTTTGTTCCGATTCATATTTCCTTCGTTTCTATGCACATTTACTTCATTTTGATGCATATTTTCTTCATTACGATAAACATTTCCTTCGATTCTATGCACATTTACTTCATTTTGACGCATAGTTTCTTTATTAGATCAATATTTCTTTCATTTAGATGCATACATATTTCATTTTAATGCATTTTTACTTCATTCGATGAATATTTAATTCGTTTTGATGCACATTTACTTCATTTTTTTATGTATATTTACTTCATTACTATCAACATTTCATTCATTTAGATGAATATTTACTTCATTTTGACGCATATTTACTTTGTTTTGATGCATATTTCTTTCGTTTCGATGCACATTTACTTAATTTTGATGCACATTTACTTAATTACGATCAACATTTATTTACTTCATTTTGATGCATATTTACTTCATTAAGATCAAAATTTACTATGTTTTTTTAGCATATTTACTTTGTTTTCGATGCATATTTACTTCATTACGATCATCACTTCTTTCGTTTCGATGCATATTTAATTCATCTTGATGCATATTTACTTCATTACGATCAACATTTCCTTCATTTCGATGCATATTTACTTCATTTTTATGCATATTTACTTTATTACGATCAACATTTCCTTCATTTCGATGCATATTAACTTCATTTTGATGCATATTTACTTCGTTTTGATGCATATTTCCTTCGTTTCTATGCACATTTACTTCATTTTGATGCATATTTACTTCATTAAGATCAACATTTCCTTCGATTCAATGTACATCTACATCATTTTGATGCATATTTACTTTATTACGATCAACATTTATTTCGTTTTGATGCATATTTACTTCATTTGTATGCATATTTACTTCATTCCGATGCGTATTTCCTTCATTTCGATGCACATTTACTTCATTTTGATGTATAATTACTACATTACGATCAACATTTCCTTCGTTTCGATGCATATTTACCTTTATTTTGATGCATATTTTCTTTGTTCCGATTCATATTTCCTTCGTTTCTATGCACATTTACTTCATTTTGATGCATATTTTCTTCATTACGATAAACATTTCCTTCATTTCGATGCATATTTACTTCATTTTGACGCATATTTTCTTTATTAGATCAATATTTCTTTCATTTAGATGCATACATATTTCATTTTAAAGCATTTTTACTTCATTTCGATGAATATTTAATTCGTTTTGATGCACAATTACTTCATTTTTTATCTATATTTACTTCATTACTACCAACATTTCCTTCGTTTAGATGAATATTTCCTTCGTTTCGATGCATATTTACTTAATTTTGATGCATATTTACTTCGTTTCGATTCATATTTCCTTCGTTTCTATGCACATTTACTTCATTTTGACGCATATTTTCTTTATTAGATCAATATTTCTTTCATTTAGATGCATACATATTTCATTTTAAAGCATTTTTACTTCATTTCGATGAATATTTAATTCGTTTTGATGCACAATTACTTCATTTTTTATCTATATTTATATAATATCTTAGCTCAACTAGATTTTTTTTTTAGAAAACCCAAAACCTATTTATTTATTTTTATGGCCCAAAAGGCCAGCCCTATCTTAACCCAACTAGATTTATTTTAGAAAGCTCAAAACCTATTTATTTATTTATATGGCCCAAAAGGCCAGCCTTATCTTAGCCCAACTGGATTTTTTTTAGAAAGCCCAAACTTATTTATTTATTTATTTTGTGGCCCAAAGTTTCTGCCCACTTAAATGGCCTGATATATATAATTATTAAGGCTAAAGTTAAAAAAAAAAAGAGAGAAGAACGGGAGAAGAAAAACAAGAGAGGGGAAAGAAGAGAGTGAAGAGGAGAAACCCTTGTTGATCAAATTCTCCCTTACAACCCTCATCCTATGTGGTTTCTAAGTTGTTTTGAGGTAAGTGGTGTGTGAATTAAGCTTCCTTCTTCCATGATTTTGTAATTTTGTGGGGTTTTTCTTTTTGGTATGTGGGTAATTTGCAGACTGTTCGAACTGATTTTGACATAGCTATTACCCTTGAAAGTTTGCAAACTTAATTTCTGTACGTAGCTGAACTCGTTAGCTTTCCGTAGCCACTTGAAACGCCTCAATCCGATTATTCTACAATTAGTTATGATTTTTCTCGTAAACTGCCGCTAGCTGGAAAATTTCAGAATTTTTATGTTGAATTCAAACTTATTTTTTTATCGTTTCGTTTAGTTAATGTATTGAAACGGTTATATGGGATTGGGAACTGATGTTAAGGAGTTACATGCCATTTTTATTTAATATCGACTCGTTCGAACTCGATTAGGATTTGTTTTTAGCAATGAAAGGGATGTTAACGCTAATAGTTAGTTATATTTAATTTGTCTTTAATTGCTCATCTCCTTTCTAGGTAAAGAACCATCGACGAAGGGCAAGGGACCGACTTCAGATTTCGGAGAGAGCTAATCACTTCCTTGTGAGTTGATAATTCGGGAACGCCTTCTCTTGTGGGAAGTGTGGACCCTCGATAACTGTGCATTTATTTTAGTTTTAGTTAATTGATAAGAAAATTATTTGGTATTATGTTATGTGGTAAAGTGCCTGATTGGCTCGATTGCTCTGGTTAGAGTCATGTTAGCCATTTTATGAGTATTATTGATTTCTGGTTATTCTTGTGTGCCAATTAAGACTCTAACTTGAGTCGTTATTCATCTTATGATGCACATGCATATGTATGCCTGGGTACCAAGGTTAAGTAGCCCGAATTGGTCACGGTTCGGGTGAGTTGGAGCGACATTGATTAAGTAGCCCGAATTGTCGCGGTTCGGGTGAGTTAGAGTGACAACCAAGTTGCCCGTGATTGGCAAACCCGGGTGAGTTAGATCTAACGGGGGCACCTGTCCATTTGCCAAATACTGATACTCTAGACGGTGATCGTTAGATGGATCAGTCTATTATAGGCACAGTCAACGTCACCGGTGTGGGACATGCATGTCATATATGTTTATATGTTTGATCATTTCAAGTATTCACGTCGATATTGAATTGTGAACTTTAGCACTTGGCGTATTGAGAAAGAATATTAATGTGCATTTTATCTAGAGTAACGGTGACGGGCTTGGACTGTCTCTCGACGGAGAGCTCAGTTCGAGGAGGATATTGACTACCCACGCGTCTTTTATGTGATAACATGTTGTTTGAACTAATTGTGTTATTCGTAAATGTGCACTAAGGTTTTTATTTTCATTAATATGTATACTGAGTGAGAAATAGTTATTGTGGGACGAAATGTGGGATTTTATGTTATGAACCGCGAGTGGAATACATGCTTCGTATAAGGGTCGGGGTGACCGGCTTATCACCTCACTGAGCTAGTGGTTTTGCTCACCCCCATCATTCTTTCCTTTTCAGGCTGTTGATATCGTTTTGGTTGTAGGTTTTCCTATCGTTTGCTCGTCATCCAATCCGTGTTTTGGGTACTTTCTCTTTTATGTAAATTGACGTATTCATTGGCGAGATTGTATAGTTTATATTTGGTGACCCCCTTGATGTTCTTTTTGTACCTTCGCGATGTTATATCGTTCATGTATATTTTCTTTAAACTAAGTTACACCGTTGTATTTTGTACCTTTGTAAATCCTTGTTGATACTTTTTGAGATGATGTCCTCGGGTTGTACCCGTTGTTATCAGTTGTTCAGCTCTACAGGTACTTGATAGCAAGCCTTACGTTTTCTATAAACTTTGTGGAGTGGAGTGCACCCATTCTGCGAAATTTATGGTTAACGAGGCGGTTGTCGCGTTCTGTCTGGGGTCGGGGCGTGACAATTTACTTCATTACTATCAACATTTCCTTCGTTTAGATGAATATTTCCTTCGTTTCGATGCATATTTACTTAATTTTGATGCATATTTACTTCGTTTCGATTCATATTTCCTTCGTTTCTATGCACATTTACTTCATTTTGATGCATATTTTCTTCATTACGATAAACATTTCCTTCATTTCGATGCATATTTACTTCATTTTGATGCATATTTTATTTATTAGATCAATATTTCTTTCATTTAGATGCATACATATTTCATTTTAAAGCATTTTTAATTCATTTCGATGAATATTTAATTCGTTTTGATGCACAATTACTTCATTTTTTATCTATATTTACTTCATTACTATCAACATTTCCTTCGTTTAGATGAATATTTTCTTCATTTTGATGCATATTTACTTCGTTTTGATGCATATTTCTTTCGTTTCAATGCACATTTACTTCATTTTGATGCATATTTACTTAATTGCGATCAACATTTCCTTCGTTTCGATGTATATTTACTTCATTTTGATGCATATTTACTTCATTAAGATCAAAATTTACTACGTTTTTTTGCATATTTACTTCATTTTCGATGCATATTTACTTCATTATGATCATCATTTCTTTCATTTCGATGCATATTTAATTCATTTTGATGCATATTTACTTCATTACGATCAACATATCCTTTTTTTGATGCATATTTACTTCATTTTGATGCATATTTACTTCGTTTTGATGCGTATTTCCTTCGTTTCTATGCACATTTACTTCATTTTGATGCATATTTACTTCATTACGATCAACATTTCCTTCGTTTCGATTTATATCTACTTCATTTTGATGCATATTTCCTTCATTAAGATCAACATTTCCTTCATTTCGATGCATATTTACTTCATTTTGATGCATATTTACTTTATTACGATCAACATTTCTTTCGTTTTGATGCATATTTACTTTGTTCCGATGCGTATTACTTCATTTCGATGCACATTTACTTCATTTTGATGTATAATTACTTCATTACGATCAACATTTCCTTCATTTTGATGCATATTTACTTCATTTTGATGCGTATTTCCTTCATTAAGATCAACATTTCCTTCGTTTCGATGCATATTTACTACATTTAGATAAATATTAACTTCGTTACGATCAACATTTCCTTCGTTTAGATGTATATTTACTTCATTTTGATGCATATTTACTTCGTTTCGATGTATATTTCCTTCGTTTTGATGCACATTTACTTCATTTTGATGCATATTTACTTCATTACGATGAACATTTCCTTCATTTCGATGCATATTTACTTCACTGCAATCAATAAGTCCTTCGTTTTGATGCATATTTACTAAATTTTGATGCTTATTTACTTCATTACGATCAAAATTTTTTCGTTTCGATGCATATTTACTTCATTTTGATGCATATTTATTTCATTAAGATCAACATTTCATTCGTTTTGATGCTTATTTACTTCATTTTGATGCATATTTACTTCATTCGGATGCATATTTCCTTCGTTTCTATGCACATTTACTTCATTTTGAAGCATACATATTTTATTTTAATGCATTTTTACTTCATTTCGATGAATATTTAATTCGTTTTGATGCACATTTACTTCATTTTTTATGTATATTTACTTAATTACTATCAACATTTCATTCGTTAAGATGAATATTTACTTCATTTCGACGCATATTTACTTCGTTTTCATGCATATTTCTTTCGTTTCGAAGCACATTTACTTCATTTGATGCACATTTACTTAATTACGATCAAGATTTCCTTCGTTTCGATGTATATTTACTTCATTTTGATGCATATTTACTTCATTAAGATCAAAATTTACTACGTTTTTTTGCATATTTACTCCGTTTTCGATGCATATTTACTTCATTATGATCATCATTTCTTTCGTTTGGATGCATATTCAATTCATTTTGATGCATATTTACTTCATTAAGATCAACATTTCCTTCTTTTCGATGCATATTTACTTCATTTTGATGCATATTTACTTCGTTTTGATGCGTATTTCCTTCGTTTCTATGCACATTTACTTCATTTTGATGCATATTTACTTCATTACGATCAACATTTCCTTCGTTTCGATTTATATCTACTTCATTTTGATGCATATTTCCTTCATTAAGATCAACATTTCCTTCATTTCGATGCATATTTACTTCATTTTGATGCATATTTACTTTATTACGATCAACATTTCTTTCGTTTTGATGCATATTTACTTTGTTCCGATGCGTATTACTTCATTTCGATGCACATTTACTTCATTTTGATGTATAATTACTTCATTACGATCAACATTTCCTTCATTTTGATGCATATTTACTTCATTTTGCTGCGTATTTCCTTCATTAAGATCAACATTTCCTTCGTTTCGATGCATATTTACTACATTTAGATAAATATTAACTTTATTACGATCAACATTTCCTTCGTTTAGATGTATATTTACTTCATTTTGATGCATATTTACTTCGTTTCGATGTATATTTCCTTCGTTTTGATGCACATTTACTTCATTTTGATGCATATTTACTTCATTACGATGAACATTTCCTTCATTTCGATGCATATTTACTTCATTTTGATGCATATTTACTTCATTGCAATCAATAAGTCCTTCATTTTGATGCATATTTGCTAAATTTTGATGCTTATTTACTTCATTACGATCAAAATTTTTTCGTTTCGATGCATATTTACTTCATTTTGATGCATATTTATTTCATTAAGATCAACATTTCATTCGTTTTGATGCTTATTTACTTCATTTTGATGCATATTTACTTCGTTCGGATGCAATTTCCTTCGTTTATATGCACATTTACTTCATTTTGATGCATACATATTTTATTTTAAAGCATTTTTACTTCATTTCGATGAATATTTAATTCGTTTTGATGCACATTTACTTCATTTTTTATGTATATTTACTTCATTACTATCAACATTTCATTCGTTAAGATGAATATTTACTTCATTTTGACGCATATTTACTTCATTTTGATGCATATTTCTTTCGTTTCGAAGCACATTTACTTCATTTGATGCACATTTACTTAATTACGATCAACATTTCCTTCGTTTCGATGTATATTTACTTCATTTTGATGCATATTTACATCATTAAGATCAAAATTTACTTCATTTTCGATGCATATTTACTTCATTTTCGATGCATATTTACTTCATTATGATCATCATTTCTTTCGTTTCGATGCATATTTAATTCATTTTGATGCATATTTACTTCATTACGATCAACATTTCCTTCATTTCGATGCATATTTACTTCATTTTGTTGCATATTTACATCGTTTTGATGGGTATTTCCTTCGTTTCTATGCACATTTACTTCATTTTGATGCATATTTACTTCATTACGATCAACATTTCCTTCGTTTCGATTTATATCTACTTCATTTTGATGCATATTTCCTTCATTAAGATCAACATTTCCTTCATTTTGATGCATATTTACTTCATTTTGATGCATATTTACTTTATTACGATCAACATTTATTTCGTTTTGATGCATATTTACTTTATTTGTATGCATATTTACTTCATTCCGATGCGTATTTCCTTCATTTCGATGCACATTTACTTCATTTTGATGTATAATTACTACATTACGATCAACATTTCCTTCGTTTCGATGCATATTTACCTTCATTTTGATGCATATTTACTTCATTACGATCAACATTTCCTTCTTTTCGATGCATATTTACTTCATTTTGATGCATATTTACTTCGTTTTGATGCGTATTTCCTTCGTTTCTATGCACATTTACTTCATTTTGATGCATATTTACTTCATTACGATCAACATTTCCTTCGTTTCGATTTATATCTACTTCATTTTGATGCATATTTCCTTCATTAAGATCAACATTTCCTTCATTTCGATGCATATTTACTTTATTACGATCAACATTTCTTTCGTTTTGATGCATATTTACTTTGTTCCGATGCGTATTACTTCATTTCGATGCACATTTACTTCATTTTGATGTATAATTACTTCATTACGATCAACATTTCCTTCATTTTGATGCATATTTACTTCATTTTGATGCGTATTTCCTTCATTAAGATCAACATTTCCTTCGTTTCGATGCATATTTACTACATTTAGATAAATATTTACTTCATTACGATCAACATTTCCTTCGTTTGGATGTATATTTACTTCATTTTGATGCATATTTACTTCGTTTCGATGTATATTTCCTTCGTTTTGATGCACATTTACTTCATTTTGATGCATATTTACTTCATTACGATGAACATTTCCTTCATTTCGATGCATATTTACTTCATTTTGATGCATATTTACTTCATTGCAATCAATAAGTCCTTCGTTTTGATGCATATTTGCTAAATTTTGATGCTTATTTACTTCATTACGATCAAAATTTTTTCGTTTCGATGCATATTTACTTCATTTTGATGCATATTTATTTCATTAAGATCAACATTTCATTCGTTTTGATGCTTATTTACTTCATTTTGATGCATATTTACTTCATTCGGATGCATATTTCCTTCGTTTCTATGCACATTTACTTCATTTTGATGCATACATATTTTATTTTAAAGCATTTTTACTTCATTTCGATGAATATTTAATTCGTTTTGATGCACATTTACTTCATTTTTTATGTATATTTACTTCATTACTATCAACATTTCATTCGTTAAGATGAATATTTACTTCATTTTGACACATATTTAATTCGTTTTGATGCATATTTCTTTCGTTTCGAAGCACATTTACTTCATTTGATGCACATTTACTTAATTCGATCAAGATTTCCTTCGTTTCGATGTATATTTACTTCATTTTGATGTATATTTACTTCATTAAGATCAAAATTTACTACGTTTTTTTGCATATTTACTTCGTTTTCTATGCATATTTACTTCATTATGATCATCATTTCTTTCATTTGGATGCATATTTAATTCATTTTGATGCATATTTACTTCATTAAGATCAACATTTCCTTCTTTTCGATACATATTTACTTCATTTTGATGCATATTTACTTTGTTTTGATGCGTATTTCCTTCGTTTCTATGCACATTTACTTCATTTTGATGCATATTTACTTCATTACGATCAACATTTCCTTCGTTTCGATTTATATCTACTTCATTTTGATGCATATTTCCTTCATTAAGATCAACATTTCCTTCATTTCGATGCATATTTACTTCATTTTGATGCATATTTACTTTATTATGATCAACATTTCTTTCGTTTTGATGCATATTTACTTTGTTCCGATGCGTATTCCTTCATTTCGATGCACATTTATTTCATTTTGATGTATAATTACTTCATTACGATCAACATTTTCTTCATTTTGATGCATATTTACTTCATCTTGATGCGTATTTCCTTCATTAAGATCAACATTTCCTTCGTTTCGATGCATATTTACTACATTTAGATAAATATTTACTTCATTACGATCAACATTTCCTTCATTTTGATGCATATTTACTTCATTTTGACGCATATTTTCTTTATTAGATCAATATTTCTTTCATTTAGATGCATACATATTTCATTTTAATGCATTTTTACTTCATTTCGATGAATATTTAATTCATTTTGATGCGCAATTACTTCATTTTTTTTCTATATTTACTTCATTACTATCAACATTTCCTTCGTTTAGATGAATATTTACTTCATTTTGATGCATATTTACTTCGTTTCGATGTATATTTCCTTCATTTTGATGCATATTTACTTCATTACGATGAACATTTCCTTCATTTCGATGCATATTTACTTCATTTTGATGCATATTTACTTCATTGCAATCAATAAGTCCTTCGTTTTGATGCATATTAGCTAAATTTTGATGCTTATTTACTTCATTACGATCAAAATTTTTTCGTTTCGATGCATATTTACTTCATTTTGATGCATATTTATTTCATTAAGATCAACATTTCATTCGTTTTGATGCTTATTTACTTCATTTTGATGCATATTTACTTTGTTCGGATGCATATTTCCTTCGTTTCTATGCACATTTACTTCATTTTGATGCATACATATTTTATTTTAAAGCATTTTTACTTCATTTCGATGAATATTTAATTCGTTTTGATGCACATTTACTTCATTTTTTATGTATATTTACTTCATTACTATCAACATTTCATTCGTTTAGATGAATATTTACTTCATTTTGACGCATATTTACTTCGTTTTGATGCATATTTCTTTCGTTTCGAAGCACATTTACTTCATTTGATGCACATTTACTTAATTACGATCAACATTTCCTTCGTTTCAATGCATATTTACTTCATTTTGATGCATATTTACTTCATTAAGATCAAAATTTACTACGTTTTTTTGCATATTTACTTCGTTTTCGATGCATATTTACTTCATTACGATCATCACTTCTTTCGTTTCGATGCATATTTAATTCATCTTGATGCATATTTACTTCATTACGATCAACATTTACTTCATTTCGATGCATATTTACTTCATTTTTATGCATATTTACTTTATTACGATCAACATTTCCTTCATTTAGATGCATATTAACTACATTTTGATGCAAATTTACTTCGTTTTGATGCGTATTTCCTTCGTTTCTATGCACATTTACTTCATTTTGATGCATATTTACTTCATTAAGATCAACATTTCCTTCGTTTCGATGTATATCTACTTCATTTTGATGCATATTTACTTTATTACGATCAACATTTATTTCGTTTTGATGCATATTTACTTCATTTGTATGCATATTTACTTCATTCCGATGCGTATTTCCTTCATTTCGATGCACATTTACTTCATTTTGATGTGTAATTACTACATTACGATCAACATTTCCTTCGTTTCGATGCATATTTACTTCATTTTGATGCATATTTACTTTGTTCCGATTCATATTTCCTTCGTTTCTATGCACATTTACTTCATTTTGATGCATATTTTCTTCATTACGATAAACATTTCCTTCGATTCTATGCACATTTACTTCATTTTGACGCATATTTTCTTTATTAGATCAATATTTCTTTCATTTAGATGCATACATATTTCATTTTAATGCATTTTTACTTCATTCGATGAATATTTAATTCGTTTTGATGCACATTTACTTCATTTTTTTATGTATATTTACTTCATTACTATCAACATTTCATTCGTTTAGATGAATATTTACTTCATTTTGACGCATATTTACTTTGTTTTGATGCATATTTCTTTCGTTTCGATGCACATTTACTTAATTTTGATGCACATTTACTTAATTAAGATCAACATTTATTTACTTCATTTTGATGCATATTTACTTCATTAAGATCAAAATTTACTATGTTTTTTAGCATATTTACTTTGTTTTCGATGCATATTTACTTCATTACGATCATCACTTCTTTCGTTTCGATGCATATTTAATTCATCTTGATGCATATTTACTTCATTACGATGAACATTTCCTTTATTTCGATGCATATTTACTTCATTATTATGCATATTTACTTTATTACGATCAACATTTCCTTCATTTCGATGCATATTAACTTCATTTTGATGCATATTTACTTCGTTTTGATGCAAATTTCCTTCGTTTCTATGCACATTTACTTCATTTTGATGCATATTTACTTCATTAAGATCAACATTTCCTTCGTTTCAATGTATATCTACATCATTTTGATGCATATTTACTTTATTACGATCAACATTTATTTCGTTTTGATGCATATTTACTTCATTTGTATGCATATTTACTTCATTCCGATGCATATTTTCTTCATTTCGATGCACATTTACTTCATTTTGATGTATAATTACTACATTACGATCAACATTTCCTTCGTTTCGATGCATATTTACCTTCATTTTGATGCATATTTTCTTTGTTCCGATTCATATTTCCTTCGTTTCTATGCACATTTACTTCATTTTGATGCATATTTTCTTCATTACGATAAACATTTCCTTCGTTTCGATGCATATTTACTTCATTTTGACGCATATTTTCTTTATTAGATCAATATTTCTTTCATTTAGATGCATACATATTTCATTTTAAAGCATTTTTACTTCATTTCGATGAATATTTAATTCGTTTTGATGCACAATTACTTCATTTTTTATCTATATTTACTTCATTACTATCAACATTTCCTTCGTTTAGATGAATATTTACTTCATTTTGATGCATATTTACTTCGTTTTGATGCATATTTCTTTCGTTTCGATGCACATTTACTTCATTTTGATGCATATTTACTTAATTGCGATCAACATTTCCTTCGTTTCGATGTATATTTACTTCATTTTGATGCATATTTACTTCATTAAGATCAAAATTTACTACGTTTTTTTGCATATTTACTTCATTTTCGATGCATATTTACTTCATTATGATCATCATTTCTTTCGTTTTGATGCATATTTAATTCATTTTGATGCATATTTACTTCATTACGATCAACATTTCCTTCATTTCGATGCATATTTACTTCATTTTGTTGCATATTTACATCGTTTTGATGGGTATTTCCTTCGTTTCTATGCACATTTACTTCATTTTGATGCATATTTACTTCATTACGATCAACATTTCCTTCGTTTCGATTTATATCTACTTCATTTTGATGCATATTTCCTTCATTAAGATCAACATTTCCTTCATTTTGATGCATATTTACTTCATTTTGATGCATATTTACTTTATTACGATCAACATTTATTTCGTTTTGATGCATATTTACTTTATTTGTATGCATATTTACTTCATTCCGATGCGTATTTCCTTCATTTCGATGCACATTTACTTCATTTTGATGTATAATTACTACATTACGATCAACATTTCCTTCGTTTCGATGCATATTTACCTTCATTTTGATGCATATTTTCTTTGTTCCGATTCATATTTCCTTCGTTTCTATGCACATTTACTTCATTTTGATGCATATTTTCTTCATTACGATAAACATTTCCTTCGTTTCGATGCATATTTACTTCATTTTGACGCATATTGTCTTTATTAGATCAATATTTCTTTCATTTAGATGCATACATATTTCATTTTAAAGCATTTTTACTTCATTTCGATGAATATTTAATTCGTTTTGATGTACAATTACTTCATTTTTTATCTATATTTACTTTATTACTATCAACATTTCCTTCGTTTAGATGAATATTTACTTCATTTTGATGCATATTTACTTCGTTTTGATGCATATTTCTTTCGTTTCGATGCACATTTACTTCATTTTGATGCATATTTACTTAATTGCGATCAACATTTCCTTCGTTTCGATGTATATTTACTTCATTTTGATGCATATTTACTTCATTAAGATCAAAATTTACTACGTTTTTTTGCATATTTACTTCGTTTTCGATGCATATTTACTTCATTACGATCATCATTTCTTTCGTTTCGATGCATATTTAATTCATTTTGATGCATATTTACTTCATTACGATCAACATTTCCTTCATTTCGATGCATATTTACTTCATTTTGATGCATATTTACTTCGTTTTGATGCGTATTTCCTTCGTTTCTATGCACATTTACTTCATTTTGATGCATATTTACTTCATTACGATCAACATTTCCTTCGTTTCGATTTATATCTACTTCATTTTGATGCATATTTCCTTCATTAAGATCAACATTTCCTTCATTTCGATGCATATTTACTTCATTTTGATGCATATTTACTTTATTACGATCAGCATTTCTTTCGTTTTGATGCATATTTACTTTGTTCCGATGCGTATTCCTTCATTTCGATGCACATTTACTTCATTTTGATGTATAATTACTTCATTACGATCAACATTTCCTTCATTTTGATGCATATTTACTTCATTTTGATGCGTATTTCCTTTATTAAGATCAACATTTCCTTCGTTTCGATGCATATTTACTACATTTAGATAAATATTTACTTCATTACGATCAACATTTCCTTCGTTTAGATGTATATTTACTTCATTTTGATGCATATTTACTTCGTTTTGATGTATATTTCCTTCGTTTTGATGCACATTTACTTCATTTTGATGCATATTTACTTCATTACGATGAACATTTCCTTCATTTTGATGCATCTTTACTTCATTTTGATGCATATTTACTTCATTGCAATCAATAAGTCCTTTGTTTTGATGCATATTTGCTAAATTTTGATGCTTATTTACTTCATTACGAACAAATTTTTTTCGTTTCGATGCATATTTACTTCATTTTGATGCATATTTATTTCATTAAGATCAACATTTCATTCGTTTTGATGCTTATTTACTTCATTTTGATGCATGTTTACTTCGTTCGGATGCATATTTCCTTCGTTTCAATGCACATTTACTTCATTTTGATGCATACATATTTTATTTTAAAGCATTTTTACTTCATTTCGATGAATATTTAATTCGTTTTGATGCACAATTACTTCATTTTTTATCTATATTTACTTCATTACTATCAACATTTCCTTCGTTTAGATGAATATTTACTTCATTTTGATGCATATTTACTTCGTTTTGATGCATATTTCTTTCGTTTCGATGCACATTTACTTCATTTTGATGCATATTTACTTAATTGCGATCAACATTTCATTCGTTTCGATGTATATTTACTTCATTTTGATGCATATTTACTTCATTAAGATCAAAATTTACTATGTTTTTTTTGCATATTTACTTCATTTTCGATGCATATTTACTTCATTACGATCATCATTTCTTTCATTTCGATGCACATTTAATTCATTTTTATGTATATTTACTTCATTACGATCAACATTTCCTTCATTTCGATGGATATTTACTTCATTTTGATGCATATTTACTTCGTTTTGATGCGTATTTCCTTCGTTTCTATGCACATTTACTTCATTTTGATGCATATTTACTTCATTTTTATGCATATTTACTTTATTACGATCAACATTTCCTTCATTTCGATGCATATTAACTTCATTTTGATGCATATTTACTTCGTTTTGATGCGTATTTCCTTCGTTTCTATGCACATTTACTTCATTTTGATTCATATTTACTTCATTAAGATCAACATTTCTTTCGTTTCGATGTATATCAACTTCATTTTGACGCATATTTACTTTACTACGATCAACATTTATTTCGTTTTGATGCATATTTACTTCATTTGTCTGCATATTTACCACGTTCCGATGCGTATTTCCTTCATTTCGATGCACAATTACTTCATTTTGATGTATAATTACTACATTACGATCAACATTTCCTTCATTTCGATGCATATTTACTTCATTTTGATGCATATTTACTTCGTTCAAATTCATATTTCCTTCGTTTCTATGCACATTTACTTCATTTTGAAGCATATTTTCTTCATTACGATAAACATTTCCTTCGTTTCGATGCGTATTTACTTCATTTTGATGCATATTTTCTTTATTAGATCAATATTTCTTTCATTTAGATGCATACATATTTCATTTTAATGCATTTTTACTTCAATTCGATGAATATTTAATTCGTTTTGATGCACAATTACTTCATTTTTTATCTATATTTACTTCATTACTATCATCATTTCCTTCGTTTAGATGAATATTTACTTCATTTTGATGCATATTTACTTCGTTTTGTTGCATATTTCTTTCGTTTCGATGCACATTTACTTCATTTTGATACATATTTACTTAATTGCGATCAACATTTCCTTCGTTTCGATGTATATTTACTTCATTTTGATGCATATTTACTTCATTAAGATCAAAATTTACTACGTTTTTTTGTATATTTACTTCATTTTCGATGCTTATTTACTTCATTACGATCATCATTTCTTTCGTTTCGATGCATATTTAATTCATTTTGATGCATATTTATTTCATTACGATCAACATTTCCTTCATTTCGATGCATATTTACTTAATTTTGATGCATATTTACTTCGTTTTGATGCGTATTTCCTTCGTTTCTATGCATATTTACTTCATTTTGATGCATATTTACTTCATTTTTATGCATATTTACTTTATTACGATCAACATTTCCTTCATTTCGATGCATATTGACTTCATTTTGATGCATATTTACTTCGTTTTGATGCGTATTTCCTTCGTTTCTATGCACATTTTCTTCATTTTGATGCATATTTACTTCATTAAGATCAACATTTCTTTCGTTTCGATGTATATCTACTTCATTTTGATGCATATTTACTTTATTACGATCAACATTTATTTCGTTTTGATGCATATTTACTTCATTTGTCTGCATATTTACCTCATTCCGATGCGTATTTCCTTCATTTCGATGCACAATTACTTCATTTTGATGTATAATTACTACGTTACGATCAACATTTCCTTCATTTCGATGCATATTTACTTCATTTTGATGCATATTTACTTCCTTCCGATGCATATTTTCTTCGTTTCTATGCACATTTACTTCATTTTGAAGCATATTTTCTTCATTACGATAAACATTTCCTTAGTTTCGATGCGTATTTACTTTATTTTGATGCATATTTTCTTTATTAGATCAATATTTCTTTCATTTAGATGCATACATATTTCATTTTAATGCATTTTTACTTCATTTCGATGAATATTTAATTCGTTTTGATGCACAATTACTTCATTTTTTATCTATATTTACTTCATTACTATCAACATTTCCTTCGTTTAGATGAATATTTACTTCATTTTGATGCATATTTACTTCGTTTTGATGCATATTTCTTTCGTTTCGATGCACATTTACTTCATTTTGATGCATATTTACTTAATTGCGATCAACATTTCCTTCGTTTCGATGTATATTTACTTCATTTTGATGCATATTTACTTCATTAAGATCAAAATTTACTACGTTTTTTTGCATATTTACTTCATTTTCGATGCATATTTACTTCATTACGATGAATATTTCCTTCATTTCGATGCATATTTACTTCATTTTGATGCATATTTACTTCATTGCAATCAATATGTCCTTCGTTTTGATGCATATTTGCTAAATTTTGATGCTTATTTACTTCATTACGATCAAAAATTTTTCATTTCGATGCATATTTACTTCATTTTGGTGCATATTTATTTCATTAAGATCAACATTTCATTCGTTTTGATGCTTATTTACTTCATTTTGATGCATATTTACTTCGTTCTAATGCATATTTCCTTCGTTTCTATGCACATTTACTTCATTTTGATGCATACATATTTTATTTTAAAGCATTTTTACTTCATTTCGATGAATATTTAATTCGTTTTGATGCACATTTACTTCTTTTTTTATGTATATTTACTTCATTACTATCAACATTTCATTCGTTAAGATAAATATTTACTTCATTTTGACGCATATTTACTTCGTTTTGATGCATATTTCTTTCGTTTCGAAGCACATTTACTTCATTTGATGCACATTTACTTAATTACGATCAACATTTTCTTCGTTTCAATGCATATTTACTTCATTTTGATGCATATTTACTTAATTAAGATCAAAATTTACTACGTTTTTTTTTGCATATTTACTTCGTTTTCGATGCATATTTACTTCATTACGATCATCACTTCTTTCTTTTCGATGCATATTTAATTCATCTTGATGCATATTTACTTCATTACGATCAACATTTACTTCATTTCGATGCATATTTACTTCATTTTTATGCATATTTACTTTATTACGATCAACATTTCCTTCATTTAGATGCATATTAACTACATTTTGATTCAAATTTACTTCGTTTTGATGCGTATTTCCTTCGTTTCTATGCACATTTACTTCATTTTGATGCATATTTACTTCATTAAGATCAACATTTCCTTCGTTTCGATGTATATCTACTTCATTTTGATGCATATTTACTTTATTACGATCAACATTTATTTCGTTTTGATGCATATTTACTTCATTTGTATGCATATTTACTTCATTCCGATGCGTATTTCCTTCATTTCGATGCACATTTACTTCATTTTGATGTGTAATTACTACATTACGATCAACATTTCCTTCGTTTCGAAGCATATTTCGAAGCATATTTACTTCATTTTGATGCATATTTACTTTGTTCCGATTCATATTTCCTTCGTTTCTATGCACATTTACTTCATTTTGATGCATATTTTCTTCATTACGATAAACATTTCCTTCGATTCTATGCACATTTACTTCATTTTGACGCATATTTTCTTTATTAGATCAATATTTCTTTCATTTAGATGCATACATATTTCATGTTAATGCATTTTTACTTCATTTGATGAATATTTAATTCGTTTTGATGCACATTTACTTCATTTTTTTTATGTATATTTACTTCATTACTATCAACATTTCATTCGTTTAGATGAATATTTACTTCATTTTGACGCATATTTACTTTGCTTTGATGCATATTTCTTTCGTTTCGATGCACATTTACTTAATTTTGATGCACATTTACTTAATTACGATCAACATTTATTTACTTCATTTTGATGCATATTTACTTCATTAAGATCAAAATTTACTATGTTTTTTAGCATATTTACTTTGTTTTCGATGCATATTTACTTCATTACGATCATCACTTCTTTCGTTTCGATGCATATTTAATTCATCTTGATGCATATTTACTTCATTACGATCAACATTTCCTTCATTTCGATGCATATTTACTTTATTTTTATGCATATTTACTTTATTACGATCAACATTTCCTTCATTTCGATGCATATTAACTTCATTTTGATGCAGATTTACTTCGTTTTGATGCATATTTCCTTCGTTTCTATGCACATTTACTTAATTTTGATGCATATTTACTTCATTAAGATCAACATTTCCTTCGATTCAATGTATATCTACATCATTTTCATGCATATTTACTTTATTACGATCAACATTTATTTCGTTTTGATGCATATTTACTTAATTTGTATGCATATTTCCTTCATTTCGATGCACATTTACTTCATTTTGATGTATAATTACTACATTACGATCAACATTTCCTTCGTTTCGATGCATATTTACCTTCATTTTGATGCATATTTTCTTTGTTCCGATTCATATTTCCTTCGTTTCTATGCACATTTACTTCATTTTGATGCATATTTTCTTCATTACGATAAACATTTCCTTCGATTCTATGCACATTTACTTCATTTTGACGCATATTTTCTTTATTAGATCAATATTTCTTTCATTTAGATGCATACATATTTCATTTTAATGCATTTTTACTTCATTTGATGAATATTTAATTCGTTTTGATGCACATTTACTTCATTTTTTTTATGTATATTTACTTCATTACTATCAACATTTCATTCGTTTAGATGAATATTTACTTCATTTTGACGCATATTTACTTTGTTTTGATGCATATTTCTTTCGTTTCGATGCACATTTACTTAATTTTGATGCACATTTACTTAATTACGATCAACATTTATTTACTTCATTTTGATGCATATTTACTTCATTAAGATCAAAATTTACTATGTTTTTTAGCATATTTACTTTGTTTTCGATGCATATTTACTTCATTACGATCATCACTTCTTTCGTTTCGATGCATATTTAATTCATCTTGATGCATATTTACTTCATTACGATCAACATTTCCTTCATTTCGATGCATATTTACTTCATTTTTATGCATATTTACTTTATTACGATCAACATTTCCTTCATTTCGATGCATATTAACTTCATTTTAATGCATATTTACTTCGTTTTGATGCATATTTTCTTCGTTTCTATGCACATTTACTTAATTTTGATGCATATTAACTTTATTAAGATCAACATTTCCTTCGATTCAATGTATATCTACATCATTTTGATGCATATTTACTTTATTACGATCAACATTTATTTCGTTTTGATGCATATTTACTTCATTTGTATGCATATTTACTTCATTCCGATGCGTATTTCCTTCATTTCGATGCACATTTACTTCATTTTGATGTATAATTACTACATTACGATCAACATTTCCTTCGTTTCGATGCATATTTACCTTCATTTTTATGCCTATTTTCTTTGTTCCGATTCATATTTCCTTCGTTTCTATGCACATTTACTTCATTTTGATGCATATTTTCTTCATTACGATAAACATTTCATTCGTTTCGATGCATATTTACTTCATTTTGACGCATAGTTTCTTTATTAGATCAATATTTCTTTCATTTAGATGCATACATATTTCATTTTAATACATTTTTACTTCATTCGATGAATATTTAATTCGTTTTGATGCACATTTACTTCATTTTTTTTATGTATATTTACTTCATTACTATCAACATTTCATTCGTTTAGATGAATATTTACTTCATTTTGACGCATATTTACTTTGTTTTGATGCATATTTCTTTCTTTCGATGCACATTTACTTAATTTTGATGCACATTTACTTAATTACGATCAACATTTATTTACTTCATTTTGATGCATATTTACTTCATTCATATTTACTTCATTACGATCATCACTTCTTTCGTTTCGATGCATATTTAATTCATCTTGATGCATATTTACTTCATTACGATCAACATTTTCTTCATTTCGATGCATATATACTTCATTTTTATGCATATTTACTTTATTACGATCAACATTTCCTTCATTTCGATGCATATTAACTTCATTTTGATGCATTCTTACTTCGTTTTGATGCATATTTCCTTCGTTTCTATGCACATTTACTTAATTTTGATGCATATTTACTTCATTAAGATCAACATTTCCTTCGATTCAATGTATATCTACATCATTTTGATGCATATTTACTTTATTACGATCAACATTTATTTCGTTTTGATGCATATTTACTTCATTTGTATGCATATTTACTTCAATCCGATGCGTATTTCCTTAATTTCGATGCACATTTACTTCATTTTGATGTATAATTACTACATTACGATCAACATTTCCTTCGTTTCGATGCATATTTACATTCATTTTGATGCATATTTTCTTTGTTCCGATTCATATTTCCTTCGTTTCTATGCACATTTACTTCATTTTGATGCATATTTTCTTCATTACGATAAACATTTCCTTCGTTTCGATGCATATTTACTTCATTTTGACGCATATTTTCTTTATTAGATCAATATTTCTTTCATTTAGATGCATACATATTTCATTTTAAAGCATTTTTACTTCATTTCGATGAATATTTAATTCGTTTTGATGCACAATTACTTCATTTTTTATCTATATTTACTTCATTACTATCAACATTTCCTTCGTTTAGATGAATATTTCCTTCGTTTCGATGCATATTTACTTAATTTTGATGCATATTTACTTCGTTTCGATTCATATTTCCTTCGTTTCTATGCACATTTACTTCATTTTGATGCATATTTTCTTCATTACGATAAACATTTCCTTCATTTCGATGCATATTTACTTCATTTGGACGCATATTTTCTTTATTAGATCAATATTTCTTTCATTTAGATGCATACATATTTCATTTTAATGCATTTTTACTTCATTTCGATGAATATTTAATTCATTTTGATGCACAATTACTTCATTTTTTTTCTATATTTACTTCATTACTATCAACATTTCCTTCGTTTAGATGAATATTTATTTCATTTTGATGCATATTTTCTTCGTTTTGATGCATATTTCTTTCGTTTCGATGCACATTTACTTCATTTTGATGCATATTTACTTAATTGCGATCAACATTTCCTTCGTTTCGATGTATATTTACTTCATTTTGATGCATATTTACTTCATTAAGATCAAAATTTACTACGTTTTTTTGCATATTTACTTCATTTTCGATGCATATTTACTTCATTACGATCATCATTTCTTTCGTTTCGATGCATATTTAATTTATTTTGATACATATTTATTTCATTACGATCAACATTTCCTTCATTTCGATGCATATTTACTTCATTTTGATGCATATTTACTTCGTTTTGATTCGTATTTCCTTCGTTTCTATGCACATTTACTTCATTTTGATGCATATTTACTTCATTACGATCAACATTTTCTTCGTTTCGATTTATATCTACTTCATTTTGATGCATATTTCCTTCATTAAGATCAACATTTCCTTCATTTCGATGCATATTTACTTCATTTTGATGCATATTTACTTTATTACGATCAACATTTCTTTCATTTTGATGCATATTTACTTTGTTCCGATGCGTATTCCTTCATTTCGATGCACATTTACTTCATTTTAATGTATAATTACTTCATTACGATCAACATTTCCTTCATTTTGATGCATATTTACTTCGTTTTGATGCATATTTCCTTCATTAAGATCAACATTTCCTTCGTTTCGATGCATATTTACTACATTAAGATAAATATTTACTTCATTACAATCAACATTTCCTTCATTTAGATGTATATTTACTTCATTTTGATGCATATTTACTTCGTTTCGATGTATATTTCCTTCGTTTTGATGCACATTTACTTCATTTTGATGCATATTTACTTCATTTTGATGCATATTTACATCATTGCAATCAATATGTCCTTCGTTTTGATGCATATTTGCTAAATTTTGATTCTTATTTACTTCATTACGATCAAATTTTTTTCATTTCGATGCATATTTACTTCATTTTGGTGCATATTTATTTCATTAAGATCAACATTTCATTCGTTTTGATGCTTATTTACTTCATTTTGATGCATATTTACTTCGTTCTGATGCATATTTCCTTCGTTTCTATGCACATTTACTTCATTTTGATGCATACATATTTTATTTTAAAGCATTTTTACTTCATTTCGATGAATATTTAATTCGTTTTGATGCACATTTACTTCATTTTTTTTATGTATATTTACTTCATTACTATCAACATTTCATTCGTTAAGATAAATATTTACTTCATTTTGATGCATATTTTCTTCGTTTTGATGCATATTTCTTCGTTTCGAAACACATTTACTTCATTTGATGCACATTTACTTAATTACGATCAACATTTTCTTCGTTTCAATGCATATTTACTTCATTTTGATGCATATTTACTTCATTAAGATCAAAATTTACTAAGTTTTTTTGCATATTTACTTCGTTTTCGATGCATACATATTTCATTTTAATGCATTTTTACTTCATTCGATGAATATTTAATTCGTTTTGATGCACATTTACTTCATTTTTTTATGTATATTTACTTCATTACTATCAACATTTCATTCATTTAGATGAATATTTACTTCATTTTGACGCATATTTACTTTGTTTTGATGCATATTTCTTTCGTTTCGATGCACATTTACTTAATTTTGATGCACATTTACTTAATTACGATCAACATTTATTTACTTCATTTTGATGCATATTTACTTCATTAAGATCAAAATTTACTATGTTTTTTAGCATATTTACTTTGTTTTCGATGCATATTTACTTCATTACGATCATCACTTCTTTCGTTTCGATGCATATTTAATTCATCTTGATGCATATTTACTTCATTACGATCAACATTTCCTTCATTTCGATGCATATTTACTTCATTTTTATGCATATTTACTTTATTACGATCAACATTTCCTTCATTTCGATGCATATTAACTTCATTTTGATGCATATTTACTTCGTTTTGATGCATATTTCCTTCGTTTCTATGCACATTTACTTCATTTTGATGCATATTTACTTCATTAAGATCAACATTTCCTTCGATTCAATGTATATCTACATCATTTTGATGCATATTTACTTTATTACGATCAACATTTATTTCGTTTTGATGCATATTTACTTCATTTGTATGCATATTTACTTCATTCCGATGCGTATTTCCTTCATTTCGATGCACATTTACTTCATTTTGATGTGTAATTACTACATTACGATCAACATTTCCTTCGTTTCGATGCATATTTAATTCATTTTGATGCATATTTACTTTGTTCCGATTCATATTTCCTTCGTTTCTATGCACATTTACTTTATTTTGATGCATATTTTCTTCATTACGATAAACATTTCCTTCGATTCTATGCACATTTACTTCATTTTGACGCATATTTTCTTTATTAGATCAATATTTCTTTCATTTAGATGCATACATATTTCATTTTAATGCATTTTTACTTCATTCGATGAATATTTAATTCGTTTTGATGCACATTTATTTCATTTTTTTTATGTATATTTACTTCATTACTATCAACATTTCATTCGTTAAGATAAATATTTATTTCATTTTGACGCATATTTACTTTGTTTTGATGCATATTTCTTTCGTTTCGATGCACATTTACTTAATTTTGATGCACATTTACTTAAGTACGATCAACATTTCCTTCGTTTCGATGTATATTTACTTCATTTTGATGCATATTTACTTCATTAAGATAAAAATTTACTACGTTTTTTTTGCATATTTAATTCATTTTCGATGCATATTTACTTCATTTCGATCATCATTTCTTTCGTTTGGATGCATATTTAATTCATTTTGATGCATATTTAATTCATTACGATCAACATTTCCTTCATTTCGATGCATATTTACTTCATTTTGATGCATATTTACTTCGTTTTGATGCGTATTTCCTTCGTTTCTATGCAAATTTACTTCATTTTGATGTATATTTACTTAATTACGATCAACATTTTCTTCGTTTCGATTTATATCTACTTCATTTTGATGCATATTTCCTTCATTAAGATCAACATTTCCTTCATTTCGATGCATATTTACTTCATTTTGATGCATATTTAATTCATTTTGATGCACAATTACTTCATTTTTTTTCTGTATTTACTTCATTACTATCAACATTTCCTTCGTTTAGATGAATATTTACTTCATTTTGATGCATATTTACTTCGTTTTGATGCATATTTCTTTCGTTTCGATGCACATTTACTTCATTTTGATGCATATTTACTTAATTGCGATCAACATTTCCTTCGTTTCGATGTATATTTACTTCATTTTGATGCATATTTACTTCATTAAGATCAAAATTCACTACGTTTTTTTGCATATTTACTTCATTTTCGATGCATATTTACTTCATTACGATCATCATTTCTTTCGTTTCGATGCATATTTAATTTATTTTGATGCATATTTATTTCATTACGATCAACATTTCCTTCATTTCGATGCATATTTACTTCATTTTGATGCATATTTACTTCGTTTTGATTCGTATTTCCTTCGTTTCTATGCACATTTACTTCATTTTGATGCATATTTACTTCATTACGATCAACATTTTCTTCGTTTCGATTTATATCTACTTCATTTTGATGCATATTTCCTTCATTAAGATCAACATTTCCTTAATTTCGATGCATATTTACTTCATTTTGATGCATATTTACTTTATTACGATCAACATTTCTTTCGTTTTGATGCATATTTACTTTGTTCCGATGCGTATTCCTTCATTTCGATGCACATTTACTTCATTTTGATGTATAATTACTTCATTACGATCAACATTTCCTTCATTTTGATGCATATTTACTTCATTTTGATGTGTATTTCCTTCATTAAGATCAATATTTCCTTCATTTCGATGCATATTTACTAAATTTAGATAAATATTTACTTCATTACGATCAACATTTCCTTCGTTTACATGTATATTTACTTCATTTTGATGCATATTTACTTCGTTTCGATGTATATTTCCTTCGTTTTGATGCACATTTACTTCATTTTGATGCATATTTACTTCATTACGATGAACATTTCCTTCATTTCGATGCATATTTACTTCATTTTTATGCATATTTACTTCATTGCAATCAATAAGTCCTTCGTTTTGATGCATATTTGCTAAATTTTGATGTTTATTTACTTCATTACGATCAAAATTTTTTCGTTTCGATGCATATTTACTTCATTTTGATGCATATTTATTTCATTAAGATCAACATTTCATTCGTTTTGATGCTTATTTACTTCATTTTGATGCATATTTACTTCGTTCGGATGCATATTTCCTTCGTTTCTATGCACATTTACTTCATTTTGATGCATACATATTTTATTTTAAAGCATTTTTACTTCATTTCGATGAATATTTAATTCGTTTTGATGCACATTTACTTCATTTTTTATGTATATTTACTTCATTACTATCAACATTTCATTCGTTAAGATGAATATTTACTTCATTTTGACGCATATTTACTTCTTTTTGATGCATATTTCTTTCGTTTCGAAGCACATTTACTTCATTTGATGCACATTTACTTAATTACGATCAACATTTCCTTCGTTTCAATGCATATTTACTTCATTTTGATGCATATTTACTTCATTAAGATCAAAATTTACTACGTTTTTTTGCATATTTACTTCGTTTTCGATGCATATTTACTTCATTATGATCATCACTTCTTTCGTTTCGATGCATATTTAATTCATCTTGATGCATATTTACTTCATTACGATCAACATTTACTTCATTTCGATGCATATTTACTTCATTTTTATGCATATTTACTTTATTACGATCAACATTTCCTTCATTTAGATGCATATTAACTACATTTTGATGCAAATTTACTTCGTTTTGCTGCGTATTGCCTTCGTTTCTATGCACATTTACTTCATTTTGATGCATATTTACTTCATTAAGATCAACATTTCCTTCGTTTCGATGTATATCTACTTCATTTTGATGCATATTTACTTTATTACGATCAACATTTATTTCGTTTTGATGCATATTTACTTCATTTGTATGCATATTTACTTCATTCCGATGCGTATTTCCTTCATTTCGATGCACATTTACTTCATTTTGATGTGTAATTACTACATTACGATCAACATTTCCTTCGTTTCGATGCATATTTACTTCATTTTGATGCATATTTACTTTGTTCCGATTCATATTTCCTTCGTTTCTATGCACATTTACTTCATTTTGATGCATATTTTCTTCATTACGATAAACATTTCCTTCGATTCTATGCACATTTACTTCATTTTGACGCATAGTTTCTTTATTAGATCAATATTTCTTTCATTTAGATGCATACATATTTCATTTTAATGCATTTTTACTTCATTCGATGAATATTTAATTCGTTTTGATGCACATTTACTTCATTTTTTTATGTATATTTACTTCATTACTATCAACATTTCATTCATTTAGATGAATATTTACTTCATTTTGACGCATATTTACTTTGTTTTGATGCATATTTCTTTCGTTTCGATGCACATTTACTTAATTTTGATGCACATTTACTTAATTACGATCAACATTTATTTACTTCATTTTGATGCATATTTACTTCATTAAGATCAAAATTTACTATGTTTTTTTAGCATATTTACTTTGTTTTCGATGCATATTTACTTCATTACGATCATCACTTCTTTCGTTTCGATGCATATTTAATTCATCTTGATGCATATTTACTTCATTACGATCAACATTTCCTTCATTTCGATGCATATTTACTTCATTTTTATGCATATTTACTTTATTACGATCAACATTTCCTTCATTTCGATGCATATTAACTTCATTTTGATGCATATTTACTTCGTTTTGATGCATATTTCCTTCGTTTCTATGCACATTTACTTCATTTTGATGCATATTTACTTCATTAAGATCAACATTTCCTTCGATTCAATGTACATCTACATCATTTTGATGCATATTTACTTTATTACGATCAACATTTATTTCGTTTTGATGCATATTTACTTCATTTGTATGCATATTTACTTCATTCCGATGCGTATTTCCTTCATTTCGATGCACATTTACTTCATTTTGATGTATAATTACTACATTACGATCAACATTTCCTTCGTTTCGATGCATATTTACCTTTATTTTGATGCATATTTTCTTTGTTCCGATTCATATTTCCTTCGTTTCTATGCACATTTACTTCATTTTGATGCATATTTTCTTCATTACGATAAACATTTCCTTCATTTCGATGCATATTTACTTCATTTTGACGCATATTTTCTTTATTAGATCAATATTTCTTTCATTTAGATGCATACATATTTCATTTTAAAGCATTTTTACTTCATTTCGATGAATATTTAATTCGTTTTGATGCACAATTACTTCATTTTTTATCTATATTTACTTCATTACTACCAACATTTCCTTCGTTTAGATGAATATTTCCTTCGTTTCGATGCATATTTACTTAATTTTGATGCATATTTACTTCGTTTCGATTCATATTTCCTTCGTTTCTATGCACATTTACTTCATTTTGACGCATATTTTCTTTATTAGATCAATATTTCTTTCATTTAGATGCATACATATTTCATTTTAAAGCATTTTTACTTCATTTCGATGAATATTTAATTCGTTTTGATGCACAATTACTTCATTTTTTATCTATATTTATATAATATCTTAGCTCAACTAGATTTTTTTTTAGAAAACCCAAAACCTATTTATTTATTTTTATGGCCCAAAAGGCCAGCCCTATCTTAACCCAACTAGATTTATTTTAGAAAGCTCAAAACCTATTTATTTATTTATATGGCCCAAAAGGCCAGCCTTATCTTAGCCCAACTGGATTTTTTTTAGAAAGCCCAAACTTATTTATTTATTTATTTTGTGGCCCAAAGTTTCTGCCCACTTAAATGGCCTGATATATATAATTATTAAGGCTAAAGTTAAAAAAAAAAAGAGAGAAGAACGGGAGAAGAAAAACAAGAGAGGGGAAAGAAGAGAGTGAAGAGGAGAAACCCTTGTTGATCAAATTCTCCCTTACAACCCTCATCCTATGTGGTTTCTAAGTTGTTTTGAGGTAAGTGGTGTGTGAATTAAGCTTCCTTCTTCCATGATTTTGTAATTTTGTGGGGTTTTTCTTTTTGGTATGTGGGTAATTTGCAGACTGTTCGAACTGATTTTGACATAGCTATTACCCTTGAAAGTTTGCAAACTTAATTTCTGTACGTAGCTGAACTCGTTAGCTTTCCGTAGCCACTTGAAACGCCTCAATCCGATTATTCTACAATTAGTTATGATTTTTCTCGTAAACTGCCGCTAGCTGGAAAATTTCAGAATTTTTATGTTGAATTCAAACTTATTTTTTTATCGTTTCGTTTAGTTAATGTATTGAAACGGTTATATGGGATTGGGAACTGATGTTAAGGAGTTACATGCCATTTTTATTTAATATCGACTCGTTCGAACTCGATTAGGATTTGTTTTTAGCAATGAAAGGGATGTTAACGCTAATAGTTAGTTATATTTAATTTGTCTTTAATTGCTCATCTCCTTTCTAGGTAAAGAACCATCGACGAAGGGCAAGGGACCGACTTCAGATTTCGGAGAGAGCTAATCACTTCCTTGTGAGTTGATAATTCGGGAACGCCTTCTCTTGTGGGAAGTGTGGACCCTCGATAACTGTGCATTTATTTTAGTTTTAGTTAATTGATAAGAAAATTATTTGGTATTATGTTATGTGGTAAAGTGCCTGATTGGCTCGATTGCTCTGGTTAGAGTCATGTTAGCCATTTTATGAGTATTATTGATTTCTGGTTATTCTTGTGTGCCAATTAAGACTCTAACTTGAGTCGTTATTCATCTTATGATGCACATGCATATGTATGCCTGGTACCAAGGTTAAGTAGCCCGAATTGGTCACGGTTCGGGTGAGTTGGAGCGACATTGATTAAGTAGCCCGAATTGTCGCGGTTCGGGTGAGTTAGAGTGACAACCAAGTTGCCCGTGATTGGCAAACCCGGGTGAGTTAGATCTAACGGGGCACCTGTCCATTTGCCAAATACTGATACTCTAGACGGTGATCGTTAGATGGATCAGTCTATTATAGGCACAGTCAACGTCACCGGTGTGGGACATGCATGTCATATATGTTTATATGTTTGATCATTTCAAGTATTCACGTCGATATTGAATTGTGAACTTTAGCACTTGGCGTATTGAGAAAGAATATTAATGTGCATTTTATCTAGAGTAACGGTGACGGGCTTGGACTGTCTCTCGACGGAGAGCTCAGTTCGAGGAGGATATTGACTACCCACGCGTCTTTTATGTGATAACATGTTGTTTGAACTAATTGTGTTATTCGTAAATGTGCACTAAGGTTTTTATTTTCATTAATATGTATACTGAGTGAGAAATAGTTATTGTGGGACGAAATGTGGGATTTTATGTTATGAACCGCGAGTGGAATACATGCTTCGTATAAGGGTCGGGGTGACCGGCTTATCACCTCACTGAGCTAGTGGTTTTGCTCACCCCCATCATTCTTTCCTTTTCAGGCTGTTGATATCGTTTTGGTTGTAGGTTTTCCTATCGTTTGCTCGTCATCCAATCCGTGTTTTGGGTACTTTCTCTTTTATGTAAATTGACGTATTCATTGGCGAGATTGTATAGTTTATATTTGGTGACCCCCTTGATGTTCTTTTTGTACCTTCGCGATGTTATATCGTTCATGTATATTTTCTTTAAACTAAGTTACACCGTTGTATTTTGTACCTTTGTAAATCCTTGTTGATACTTTTTGAGATGATGTCCTCGGGTTGTACCCGTTGTTATCAGTTGTTCAGCTCTACAGGTACTTGATAGCAAGCCTTACGTTTTCTATAAACTTTGTGGAGTGGAGTGCACCCATTCTGCGAAATTTATGGTTAACGAGGCGGTTGTCGCGTTCTGTCTGGGGTCGGGGCGTGACAATTTACTTCATTACTATCAACATTTCCTTCGTTTAGATGAATATTTCCTTCGTTTCGATGCATATTTACTTAATTTTGATGCATATTTACTTCGTTTCGATTCATATTTCCTTCGTTTCTATGCACATTTACTTCATTTTGATGCATATTTTCTTCATTACGATAAACATTTCCTTCATTTCGATGCATATTTACTTCATTTTGATGCATATTTTATTTATTAGATCAATATTTCTTTCATTTAGATGCATACATATTTCATTTTAAAGCATTTTTAATTCATTTCGATGAATATTTAATTCGTTTTGATGCACAATTACTTCATTTTTTATCTATATTTACTTCATTACTATCAACATTTCCTTCGTTTAGATGAATATTTTCTTCATTTTGATGCATATTTACTTCGTTTTGATGCATATTTCTTTCGTTTCAATGCACATTTACTTCATTTTGATGCATATTTACTTAATTGCGATCAACATTTCCTTCGTTTCGATGTATATTTACTTCATTTTGATGCATATTTACTTCATTAAGATCAAAATTTACTACGTTTTTTTGCATATTTACTTCATTTTCGATGCATATTTACTTCATTATGATCATCATTTCTTTCATTTCGATGCATATTTAATTCATTTTGATGCATATTTACTTCATTACGATCAACATATCCTTTTTTTGATGCATATTTACTTCATTTTGATGCATATTTACTTCGTTTTGATGCGTATTTCCTTCGTTTCTATGCACATTTACTTCATTTTGATGCATATTTACTTCATTACGATCAACATTTCCTTCGTTTCGATTTATATCTACTTCATTTTGATGCATATTTCCTTCATTAAGATCAACATTTCCTTCATTTCGATGCATATTTACTTCATTTTGATGCATATTTACTTTATTACGATCAACATTTCTTTCGTTTTGATGCATATTTACTTTGTTCCGATGCGTATTACTTCATTTCGATGCACATTTACTTCATTTTGATGTATAATTACTTCATTACGATCAACATTTCCTTCATTTTGATGCATATTTACTTCATTTTGATGCGTATTTCCTTCATTAAGATCAACATTTCCTTCGTTTCGATGCATATTTACTACATTTAGATAAATATTAACTTCGTTACGATCAACATTTCCTTCGTTTAGATGTATATTTACTTCATTTTGATGCATATTTACTTCGTTTCGATGTATATTTCCTTCGTTTTGATGCACATTTACTTCATTTTGATGCATATTTACTTCATTACGATGAACATTTCCTTCATTTCGATGCATATTTACTTCACTGCAATCAATAAGTCCTTCGTTTTGATGCATATTTACTAAATTTTGATGCTTATTTACTTCATTACGATCAAAATTTTTTCGTTTCGATGCATATTTACTTCATTTTGATGCATATTTATTTCATTAAGATCAACATTTCATTCGTTTTGATGCTTATTTACTTCATTTTGATGCATATTTACTTCATTCGGATGCATATTTCCTTCGTTTCTATGCACATTTACTTCATTTTGAAGCATACATATTTTATTTTAATGCATTTTTACTTCATTTCGATGAATATTTAATTCGTTTTGATGCACATTTACTTCATTTTTTATGTATATTTACTTAATTACTATCAACATTTCATTCGTTAAGATGAATATTTACTTCATTTCGACGCATATTTACTTCGTTTTCATGCATATTTCTTTCGTTTCGAAGCACATTTACTTCATTTGATGCACATTTACTTAATTACGATCAAGATTTCCTTCGTTTCGATGTATATTTACTTCATTTTGATGCATATTTACTTCATTAAGATCAAAATTTACTACGTTTTTTTGCATATTTACTCCGTTTTCGATGCATATTTACTTCATTATGATCATCATTTCTTTCGTTTGGATGCATATTCAATTCATTTTGATGCATATTTACTTCATTAAGATCAACATTTCCTTCTTTTCGATGCATATTTACTTCATTTTGATGCATATTTACTTCGTTTTGATGCGTATTTCCTTCGTTTCTATGCACATTTACTTCATTTTGATGCATATTTACTTCATTACGATCAACATTTCCTTCGTTTCGATTTATATCTACTTCATTTTGATGCATATTTCCTTCATTAAGATCAACATTTCCTTCATTTCGATGCATATTTACTTCATTTTGATGCATATTTACTTTATTACGATCAACATTTCTTTCGTTTTGATGCATATTTACTTTGTTCCGATGCGTATTACTTCATTTCGATGCACATTTACTTCATTTTGATGTATAATTACTTCATTACGATCAACATTTCCTTCATTTTGATGCATATTTACTTCATTTTGCTGCGTATTTCCTTCATTAAGATCAACATTTCCTTCGTTTCGATGCATATTTACTACATTTAGATAAATATTAACTTTATTACGATCAACATTTCCTTCGTTTAGATGTATATTTACTTCATTTTGATGCATATTTACTTCGTTTCGATGTATATTTCCTTCGTTTTGATGCACATTTACTTCATTTTGATGCATATTTACTTCATTACGATGAACATTTCCTTCATTTCGATGCATATTTACTTCATTTTGATGCATATTTACTTCATTGCAATCAATAAGTCCTTCATTTTGATGCATATTTGCTAAATTTTGATGCTTATTTACTTCATTACGATCAAAATTTTTTCGTTTCGATGCATATTTACTTCATTTTGATGCATATTTATTTCATTAAGATCAACATTTCATTCGTTTTGATGCTTATTTACTTCATTTTGATGCATATTTACTTCGTTCGGATGCAATTTCCTTCGTTTATATGCACATTTACTTCATTTTGATGCATACATATTTTATTTTAAAGCATTTTTACTTCATTTCGATGAATATTTAATTCGTTTTGATGCACATTTACTTCATTTTTTATGTATATTTACTTCATTACTATCAACATTTCATTCGTTAAGATGAATATTTACTTCATTTTGACGCATATTTACTTCATTTTGATGCATATTTCTTTCGTTTCGAAGCACATTTACTTCATTTGATGCACATTTACTTAATTACGATCAACATTTCCTTCGTTTCGATGTATATTTACTTCATTTTGATGCATATTTACATCATTAAGATCAAAATTTACTTCATTTTCGATGCATATTTACTTCATTTTCGATGCATATTTACTTCATTATGATCATCATTTCTTTCGTTTCGATGCATATTTAATTCATTTTGATGCATATTTACTTCATTACGATCAACATTTCCTTCATTTCGATGCATATTTACTTCATTTTGTTGCATATTTACATCGTTTTGATGGGTATTTCCTTCGTTTCTATGCACATTTACTTCATTTTGATGCATATTTACTTCATTACGATCAACATTTCCTTCGTTTCGATTTATATCTACTTCATTTTGATGCATATTTCCTTCATTAAGATCAACATTTCCTTCATTTTGATGCATATTTACTTCATTTTGATGCATATTTACTTTATTACGATCAACATTTATTTCGTTTTGATGCATATTTACTTTATTTGTATGCATATTTACTTCATTCCGATGCGTATTTCCTTCATTTCGATGCACATTTACTTCATTTTGATGTATAATTACTACATTACGATCAACATTTCCTTCGTTTCGATGCATATTTACCTTCATTTTGATGCATATTTACTTCATTACGATCAACATTTCCTTCTTTTCGATGCATATTTACTTCATTTTGATGCATATTTACTTCGTTTTGATGCGTATTTCCTTCGTTTCTATGCACATTTACTTCATTTTGATGCATATTTACTTCATTACGATCAACATTTCCTTCGTTTCGATTTATATCTACTTCATTTTGATGCATATTTCCTTCATTAAGATCAACATTTCCTTCATTTCGATGCATATTTACTTTATTACGATCAACATTTCTTTCGTTTTGATGCATATTTACTTTGTTCCGATGCGTATTACTTCATTTCGATGCACATTTACTTCATTTTGATGTATAATTACTTCATTACGATCAACATTTCCTTCATTTTGATGCATATTTACTTCATTTTGATGCGTATTTCCTTCATTAAGATCAACATTTCCTTCGTTTCGATGCATATTTACTACATTTAGATAAATATTTACTTCATTACGATCAACATTTCCTTCGTTTGGATGTATATTTACTTCATTTTGATGCATATTTACTTCGTTTCGATGTATATTTCCTTCGTTTTGATGCACATTTACTTCATTTTGATGCATATTTACTTCATTACGATGAACATTTCCTTCATTTCGATGCATATTTACTTCATTTTGATGCATATTTACTTCATTGCAATCAATAAGTCCTTCGTTTTGATGCATATTTGCTAAATTTTGATGCTTATTTACTTCATTACGATCAAAATTTTTTCGTTTCGATGCATATTTACTTCATTTTGATGCATATTTATTTCATTAAGATCAACATTTCATTCGTTTTGATGCTTATTTACTTCATTTTGATGCATATTTACTTCATTCGGATGCATATTTCCTTCGTTTCTATGCACATTTACTTCATTTTGATGCATACATATTTTATTTTAAAGCATTTTTACTTCATTTCGATGAATATTTAATTCGTTTTGATGCACATTTACTTCATTTTTTATGTATATTTACTTCATTACTATCAACATTTCATTCGTTAAGATGAATATTTACTTCATTTTGACACATATTTAATTCGTTTTGATGCATATTTCTTTCGTTTCGAAGCACATTTACTTCATTTGATGCACATTTACTTAATTCGATCAAGATTTCCTTCGTTTCGATGTATATTTACTTCATTTTGATGTATATTTACTTCATTAAGATCAAAATTTACTACGTTTTTTTGCATATTTACTTCGTTTTCTATGCATATTTACTTCATTATGATCATCATTTCTTTCATTTGGATGCATATTTAATTCATTTTGATGCATATTTACTTCATTAAGATCAACATTTCCTTCTTTTCGATACATATTTACTTCATTTTGATGCATATTTACTTTGTTTTGATGCGTATTTCCTTCGTTTCTATGCACATTTACTTCATTTTGATGCATATTTACTTCATTACGATCAACATTTCCTTCGTTTCGATTTATATCTACTTCATTTTGATGCATATTTCCTTCATTAAGATCAACATTTCCTTCATTTCGATGCATATTTACTTCATTTTGATGCATATTTACTTTATTATGATCAACATTTCTTTCGTTTTGATGCATATTTACTTTGTTCCGATGCGTATTCCTTCATTTCGATGCACATTTATTTCATTTTGATGTATAATTACTTCATTACGATCAACATTTTCTTCATTTTGATGCATATTTACTTCATCTTGATGCGTATTTCCTTCATTAAGATCAACATTTCCTTCGTTTCGATGCATATTTACTACATTTAGATAAATATTTACTTCATTACGATCAACATTTCCTTCATTTTGATGCATATTTACTTCATTTTGACGCATATTTTCTTTATTAGATCAATATTTCTTTCATTTAGATGCATACATATTTCATTTTAATGCATTTTTACTTCATTTCGATGAATATTTAATTCATTTTGATGCGCAATTACTTCATTTTTTTTCTATATTTACTTCATTACTATCAACATTTCCTTCGTTTAGATGAATATTTACTTCATTTTGATGCATATTTACTTCGTTTCGATGTATATTTCCTTCATTTTGATGCATATTTACTTCATTACGATGAACATTTCCTTCATTTCGATGCATATTTACTTCATTTTGATGCATATTTACTTCATTGCAATCAATAAGTCCTTCGTTTTGATGCATATTAGCTAAATTTTGATGCTTATTTACTTCATTACGATCAAAATTTTTTCGTTTCGATGCATATTTACTTCATTTTGATGCATATTTATTTCATTAAGATCAACATTTCATTCGTTTTGATGCTTATTTACTTCATTTTGATGCATATTTACTTTGTTCGGATGCATATTTCCTTCGTTTCTATGCACATTTACTTCATTTTGATGCATACATATTTTATTTTAAAGCATTTTTACTTCATTTCGATGAATATTTAATTCGTTTTGATGCACATTTACTTCATTTTTTATGTATATTTACTTCATTACTATCAACATTTCATTCGTTAAGATGAATATTTACTTCATTTTGACGCATATTTACTTCATTTTGATGCATATTTCTTTCGTTTCGAAGCACATTTACTTCATTTGATGCACATTTACTTAATTACGATCAACATTTCCTTCGTTTCAATGCATATTTACTTCATTTTGATGCATATTTACTTCATTAAGATCAAAATTTACTACGTTTTTTTGCATATTTACTTCGTTTTCGATGCATATTTACTTCATTACGATCATCACTTCTTTCGTTTCGATGCATATTTAATTCATCTTGATGCATATTTACTTCATTACGATCAATATTTACTTCATTTCGATGCATATATACTTCATTTTTATGCATATTTACTTTATTACGATCAACATTTCCTTCATTTAGATGCATATTAACTACATTTTGATGCAAATTTACTTCGTTTTGATGCGTATTTCCTTCGTTTCTATGCACATTTACTTCATTTTGATGCATATTTACATCATTAAGATCAACATTTCCTTCGTTTCGATGTATATCTACTTCATTTTGATGCATATTTACTTTATTACGATCAACATTTATTTCGTTTTGATGCATATTTACTTCAATTGTATGCATATTTACTTCATTCCGATGCGTATTTCCTTCATTTCGATGCACATTTACTTCATTTTGATGTGTAATTACTACATTACGATCAACATTTCCTTCGTTTCGATGCATATTTACTTCATTTTGATGCATATTTACTTTGTTCCGATTCATATTTCCTTCGTTTCTATGCACATTTACTTCATTTTGATGCATATTTTTTTCATTACGATAAACATTTCCTTCGATTCTATGCACATTTACTTCATTTTGACGCATATTTTCTTTATTAGATCAATATTTCTTTCATTTAGATGCATACATATTTCATTTTAATGCATTTTTACTTAATTCAATGAATATTTAATTCGTTTTGATGCACATTTACTTCATTTTTTTATGTATATTTACTTCATTACTATCAACATTTCATTCGTTTAGATGAATATTTACTTCATTTTGACGCATATTTACTTTGTTTTGATGCATATTTCTTTCGTTTCGATGCACATTTACTTAATTTTGATGCACATTTACTTAATTAAGATCAACATTTATTTACTTCATTTTGATGCATATTTACTTCATTAAGATCAAAATTTACTATGTTTTTTAGCATATTTACTTTGTTTTCGATGCATATTTACTTCATTACGATCATCACTTCTTTCGTTTCGATGCATATTTAATTCATCTTGATGCATATTTACTTCATTACGATGAACATTTCCTTTATTTCGATGCATATTTACTTCATTATTATGCATATTTACTTTATTACGATCAACATTTCCTTCATTTCGATGCATATTAACTTCATTTTGATGCATATTTACTTCGTTTTGATGCAAATTTCCTTCGTTTCTATGCACATTTACTTCATTTTGATGCATATTTACTTCATTAAGATCAACATTTCCTTCGTTTCAATGTATATCTACATCATTTTGATGCATATTTACTTTATTACGATCAACATTTATTTCGTTTTGATGCATATTTACTTCATTTGTATGCATATTTACTTCATTCCGATGCATATTTTCTTCATTTCGATGCACATTTACTTCATTTTGATGTATAATTACTACATTACGATCAACATTTCCTTCGTTTCGATGCATATTTACCTTCATTTTGATGCATATTTTCTTTGTTCCGATTCATATTTCCTTCGTTTCTATGCACATTTACTTCATTTTGATGCATATTTTCTTCATTACGATAAACATTTCCTTCGTTTCGATGCATATTTACTTCATTTTGACGCATATTTTCTTTATTAGATCAATATTTCTTTCATTTAGATGCATACATATTTCATTTTAAAGCATTTTTACTTCATTTCGATGAATATTTAATTCGTTTTGATGCACAATTACTTCATTTTTTATCTATATTTACTTCATTACTATCAACATTTCCTTCGTTTAGATGAATATTTACTTCATTTTGATGCATATTTACTTCGTTTTGATGCATATTTCTTTCGTTTCGATGCACATTTACTTCATTTTGATGCATATTTACTTAATTGCGATCAACATTTCCTTCGTTTCGATGTATATTTACTTCATTTTGATGCATATTTACTTCATTAAGATCAAAATTTACTACGTTTTTTTGCATATTTACTTCATTTTCGATGCATATTTACTTCATTATGATCATCATTTCTTTCGTTTTGATGCATATTTAATTCATTTTGATGCATATTTACTTCATTACGATCAACATTTCCTTCATTTCGATGCATATTTACTTCATTTTGTTGCATATTTACATCGTTTTGATGGGTATTTCCTTCGTTTCTATGCACATTTACTTCATTTTGATGCATATTTACTTCATTACGATCAACATTTCCTTCGTTTCGATTTATATCTACTTCATTTTGATGCATATTTCCTTCATTAAGATCAACATTTCCTTCATTTTGATGCATATTTACTTCATTTTGATGCATATTTACTTTATTACGATCAACATTTATTTCGTTTTGATGCATATTTACTTTATTTGTATGCATATTTACTTCATTCCGATGCGTATTTCCTTCATTTCGATGCACATTTACTTCATTTTGATGTATAATTACTACATTACGATCAACATTTCCTTCGTTTCGATGCATATTTACCTTCATTTTGATGCATATTTTCTTTGTTCCGATTCATATTTCCTTCGTTTCTATGCACATTTACTTCATTTTGATGCATATTTTCTTCATTACGATAAACATTTCCTTCGTTTCGATGCATATTTACTTCATTTTGACGCATATTTTCTTTATTAGATCAATATTTCTTTCATTTAGATGCATACATATTTCATTTTAAAGCATTTTTACTTCATTTCGATGAATATTTAATTCGTTTTGATGTACAATTACTTCATTTTTTATCTATATTTACTTTATTACTATCAACATTTCCTTCGTTTAGATGAATATTTACTTCATTTTGATGCATATTTACTTCGTTTTGATGCATATTTCTTTCGTTTCGATGCACATTTACTTCATTTTGATGCATATTTACTTAATTGCGATCAACATTTCCTTCGTTTCGATGTATATTTACTTCATTTTGATGCATATTTACTTCATTAAGATCAAAATTTACTACATTTTTTTGCATATTTACTTCATTTTCGATGCATATTTACTTCATTATGATCATCATTTCTTTCGTTTCGATGCATATTTAATTCATTTTGATGCATATTTACTTCATTACGATCAACATTTCCTTCATTTCGATGCATATTTACTTCATTTTGATGCATATTTACTTCGTTTTGATGGGTATTTCCTTCGTTTCTATGCACATTTACTTCATTTTGATGCATATTTACTTCATTACGATCAACATTTCCTTCGTTTCGATTTATATCTACTTCATTTTGATGCATATTTCCTTCATTAAGATCAACATTTCCTTCATTTTGATGCATATTTACTTCATTTTGATGCATATTTACTTTATTACGATCAACATTTCTTTCGTTTTGATGCATATTTACTTTATTACGATCAACATTTCCTTCGTTTAGATTAATATTTCCTTCGTTTCGATGCATATTTACTTAATTTTGATGCATATTTACTTCGTTTCGATTCATATTTCCTTCGTTTCTATGCACATTTACTTCATTTTGATGCATATTTTCTTCATTACGATAAACATTTCCTTCATTTCGATGCATATTTACTTCATTTTGACGCGTATTTTGTCACGCCACGACCCCAGACAGAGTGCGACAACCGCCACGTTAACCATAAATTTCACAGAATGGGTGCACTCCACTCCACAAAGTTTATAGAAAACGTAAGGCTTGCTATCAAGTACCTGTAGAACTGAACAACTGATAACAACGGGTACAACCCGAGGACATCATCTCATAAAGTATCAGCAAGGATTTATAAAGGTACAAAATACAATGGTGTAACTTAGTTTAAGAAAATATACATGAACGATATAACATCGCGAAGGTACAAAAAGAACATCAAGGGGGTCACCAAATATAAACTATACAATCTCGCCAATGAATCCGTCAATTTACATAAAAGAGAAAGTACCCAAAACACGGATTGGATGACGAACAAACGATAGGAAAACCTCCAACCAAAACGATATTAACATCCTGAAAAGGAAAGAATGATGGGGTGAGCAAAACCACTAGCTCAGTGAGGTGATAAGCCGGTCACCCCGACCCTTATACGAAGCATGTATTCCACTCGCGGTTCATAACATAAAATCCCACATTTCGTCCCACAATAACTATTTCTCACTCAGTATACATATTAATGAAAATAAAAACCTTAGTGCACATTTACGAATAACACAATTAGTTCAAACAACATGTTATCACATAAAAGACGCGTGGGTAGTCAATATCCTCCTCGAACTGAGCTCTCCGTCGAGAGACAGTCCAAGCCCGTCACCGTTACTCTAGATAAAAGGCACATTAATATTCTTTCTCAATACGCCAAGTGCTAAAGTTCACAATTCAATATCGACGTGAATACTTGAAATGATCAAACATATAAACGTATATGACATGCATGTCCCACACCGGTGACGTTGACTGAGCCTATAATAGACTGATCCATCTAACGATCACCCTCCAGAGTATCAGTATTTGGCAAATGGACAGGTACCCCATTAGATCTAACTCACCCAGGTTTGCCAAGCAACGTGCAACTTGGTTGTCACTCTAACTCACCCGAACCGCGATAATTTCTGGCTACTTAATCAATGTCGCTCCAACTCACCCGAACCGTGACCAATTCGGGCTACTAACCTTGGTACCAGACATACATATGAATATGCATCATAAGATGAATAACGACTCAAGTTAGAGTCTTAATAGCACACAAGAATAACCAGAAATCAATTCTCAAATAATTCACAATAAATGTTATCAGATACCGAGCCGGCAAGGCTCTTCAACATAAGTTAAAATCAATAATACTCATAAAATGGCTAACAGGACTCTAACCAGAGCAATCGAACCAATCAGGCTCTTTATCACATAACACAATACCAAATAATTTTCTTATCAATTAACTAAAACTAAAATAAATGCACATTTACCGAGGGTCCACACTTCCCACAAGAGAAGGCGTTCCCGAATTATCAACTCACAAGGAATTGATTAACTCTCTCCGGAATCTGAAGTCGGTCCCTTGCCCTTCGTCGATGATTCTTTACCTAGAAAGGAGATGAGTAATTAAAGACAAATTAAATATAACTAACTATTAGCGGTAACATCCCTTTCATTGCTAAAAACAAATCCTAATCGAGTTCGAACGAGTCGATATTAAATAAAAATGGTATGTAACTCCTTAACATCAGTTCCCAATCTCACATAACCTGTTTCAATACATTAACTAAACAAAACGATAGAAAATAAGTTTGAATTCGACATAAAATTTCTGAAATTTTCCAGCTAGCGGCAGTTTACGAGAAAAATCATAACTAATTGTAGAATAATCGGATTGAGGCGTTTCAAGTGGCTATGGAAAGCTAACGAGTTCAGCTACGTACAGAAATTAAGTTTGCAAAGTTTCGATGGCAATAGCTATGTCAAAATCAGTTCGAATAGTCTGCAAATTACCCACATACCAAAAAGAAAAACCCCACAAAATTACAAAACCATGGAAGAAGGAAGCTTAATTCACACACCACTTACCTCAAAACAACTTAAAAACCACCTAGGATGAGGGTTGTAAGGGAGAATTTGATCAACAAGGGTTTCTCCTCTTCCTCTCTTCTTTCCCCTCTTTTGCTTTTCTTCTCCCGTTCTTCTCTCTCTTTTTTTTTTAACTTTAGCCTTAATAATTATATATCAGGCCATTTAAGTGGGCTGAAACTTTGGGCCACAAAATAAATAAATAAATAAATTTGGGCTTTCTAAAAAAAATCTAGTTGGGCTTAATGGGCTGGCCTTTTGGGCCATAAAAATAAATAATTAGGTTTTGGGCTTTCTAACAAAATCTAGTTGGGCTAAGATAGGGCTGGCCTTTTGGGCCATAAAATAAATAAATAGGTTTTGGGCTTTCTAAAAAAAAATCTAGTTGAACTAAGACATTATAAAGTATCCCCTCCTCAAAAAAATTTCGTCCTCGAAACATAAACGTACCTAGAGATGAAAAGAGATTTGGATGTTGTTGACGCATGACTGACTCTTGTTCCCATGTTTCTTCTTCAATTTGATCACTTCTCCATAGAACTCTCACCATAGGAATGGATTTGTTACGAAGCATTTTCTCTCGGCGATCTACAATTTGAACAGGTTGTACTTCGTACGATAGATTTTCCTTTAATACAACTGGGGATCTTTGAGCACGTGCGAAGGATCTGGTTCATATTTTCTAAGCATAGAGACATGGAAGACATCGTGAATCTTCGACAATTCCGATGGTAGCTCAAATCGATACGCGACACGACCAATCCTTTGCACGATCGTAAACGGGCCAATATACCTTGGACTCAACTTTCCTCGACGGCGGAATCGCAACACGCCCTTCCATGGAGAAACTTTCAGAAAAACTTTGTTTCCTTCATTAAACTCCAAATCGCGCCTCCTATTATCTGCGTAGCTTTTCTGTCGATCTTGCGCTGCCTTAAGTCTGTCTCAAATAAGTTGTATTTTTGCCTTCGCATCTTCGATAAGCTCTACTTGTTCGATTTGTCTCTCGCCAACCTCATCCCAAAAGAGTGGTGTTCGACACTTTCGGCCATACAGAGCTTGGTACGGGGGCATTCCAATGCTTGAATGATAACTGTTGTTATAAGCGAACTCCACCAAAGTCACGTACTTATCCCAGCTACCTCCCAAATTCAACACCACTGCACGTAACATGTCTTCTAGTGTCTGTATAGTTCTCTCTGACTGTCCATCAGTCTGTGGATGAAACGAGGTACTGAATAGTAATTTTATACCTAGCGCTTTCTGCAGACTAGGCCAAAAATGGGAAGTGAATCTTGGATCACGGTCAGATATGATTGACACTGGTACTCCGTGCAATCTCACGATCTCATCGACATATAACTTGGCAAGTTTCTCTAAAGATTCGTTGGTATGCACTGGAAGGAAATGTGCCGATTTCGTCAGACGATCGACAATGACCCAAATTGAGTCATGACCCTTTTGGGTTCGAGGTAAACCAGAAACAAAATCCATTGTGACGTTTTCCCATTTCCACTCAGGAATAGGTAGTGGTTGAAGCATGCCGGCTGGTTTTTGGTGTTCCGCTTTAATCTGTTGGCAAGATAAGCACTTTGATACAAATTCAGTAGTGTCCCGTTTCATACCTGGCCACCAATAATGCTCCCGAAGTGTTCTATACATTTTGGTACTACCAGGATGCATAGCATAGGCTGAAGAATGGGCTTCCTCAAGAATAGCTCTACGAACATCAAGTTCTGATGGAACACAAACACGATTTTTAAAAGTAAGAAGTCCATCATCCCGAATTTGATATTCTGTTTCTTTTCCTTGATTTAGCTTCGCCATCTTCTGTTGTAAATAAACATCGTGTGATTGTCTTTCTCGAATTTTCTCGAACAAGGTAGGTCTAACCTCGAATTTGGCGATTAAGGCAGAATCATTAGACTTTTCACAATCGAGCGAAATGTGTAAAGATTTAAATTGCTCCAACATAGGAAGATAAAAAGATTGAATTGAAGCAAGTGACGTAGAAGACTTTCTACTCAGAGCATCTGCAACAACGTTCGCCTTGCCAGGATGATAATCGATGACTAAGTCATAGTCACTAATCAACTCCATCCATCGCCTTTGCCTGAGGTTGAGCTCCTTTTGCGTGGTGATATACTTTAAGCTCTTGTGATCAGTGAAAACCCGACAAGTTGCACCATACAGATAGTGCCTCCAGATCTTCAATGCAAAGATGATTGCAGCCAACTCTAAATCATGTGTAGGATAATTTTCTTCGTTCTTCTTCAATTGCCTTGAAGCGTAGGCAATAACCTTTCCTCTTGCATGAGAACGCATCCTAATCCTTGTCTCGAGGCGTCGCTATAAATGGTAAATTCTCCAATCGCTGGGTCTGGCAAAGCAAGAATAGGAGCTGAAACGAGTCGCCTTTTCAATTCTTGAAATGCTTCCTCGCATTCTTCACTCCATTCAAGTTTTACCCCTTTTAGAGTCAATTTAGTCAAAGATGAAGCCAATAACGAAAAGTCTTTGACAAACCGTCGATAATATCCAACTAATCCCAGAAAACTACGAATCTCTGTCACGTTCTTTGGACGCTCCCAATCTAGTATAGCTTGAATCTTCACTGGATCGACGTAGATTCCTTCTTTAGAAATGTGATGACCCGAAAAGCTTACCTCGCGAAGCCAAAATTCACACTTCGAGAATTTAGCATAAAGCTGATTTTCTCTGAGAATGTTCAGAGCAATTCTTAGATGATGAGAATGCTCGTCGTCCGATTTAGAATAAATAAGAATGTCATCAATGAAGATGATAACAAACTTATCTAAGTACGGCCGAAAGACCCGATTCATAAGATCCATAAAAGCTGCAGGAGCATTTGTGAGTCCAAAAGGCATAACACAGAATTCAAAATGACCGTATCTGGTTCGAAAAGCAGACTTAGGGATATCAGATTCCCTAATCTTGAGTTGGTGATAACCGGATCGCAAATCAATTTTTGAGAACACAGTTGCTCCTTGCAATTGATCAAACAGATCATCGATTCTTGGAAGAGTATATTTGTTCTTGATTGTCACCTTGTTCAATTGACGGTAGTCGACACATAGACGAAGTGATCCATCTTTCTTCTTGACAAAAAGAACTGGAGCACCCCATGGAGATGTGCTAGGTCGTATGAAACCCTTCTCCAATAATTCCCCAAGTTGTGTCTGGAGTTCCTTAAGCTCAGCAGGCGACATTCGATATGGAGTAATCGATATAGGTGTGATTCCAGGAAGTACGTCAATGAAAAAATCAATCTCTCGATTCGGAGGTTGTCCTGGTAAGTCTTCGGGAAAGACATCAGGAAATTCATTCACGATTGGGATGTCATCTAGTTTAGTTTCAGAAAGAGAAGTATCGATGACAAATGCCAAGAATGCCTCACAACCCTTACGCATTAATTTATGCGCAGTCAACATTGAAATAAAAGAGAGGGATCTCGTTTGAAGTTTACCCTCAAAAACAAGTTCTGAGAATCCTGGTCTACGAAAAATAACAAGCTTCTCGTGGCAATCGAGAATTGCATGATGAGAAGAAAGCCAATCCATGCCAAGAATAACATCAAGATCAATCAAAGGCAAAGGTATCAATTCAGCCTCTAAAATGACATCTTTGATCTTCAATGGACAACCAAGGAATACCGAATCACGAATTAGACGCTCTCCAAGAGGGGTATGAACGATGATTCCAGGTGACAAATGAGAGGATAATCTAAGATCGCAGTAAGATCATCTCGGATATAAGACCTATCAGAACCTGGGTCAAATAAAGCGTAGACCTGATGGTCTCCCACAAACACATGGCCTAAAGAAGCAATATTAGGTGAGATTGTGATTTAAAAATTTGAAAAGATAGAATTTCTTACGAATGTTTTATTAGTAATCAAGTGGCATAACAAGGCGGGGTTATATTTAGCATGTGAAAATACTCAAATTATAAATTACCTGTCACAACCTTCGGATCTGAGCGAGCCTCTTCTTGGGAAATATGAAATACTCTAGTTTGCTTCCTTCCTTGCATAGGTGATTGAGTACTAGGGCCGCTTGAGGCATCGGGCACTCTGGTAACTGCAGATCGAGTATCTCTAGGTGTAAAATATGTTAGTTTACCACGAAGCTGACCAGAACCCTGACTGCTCGTTCCCATAAGCTGAGGACTAGAACTTCGCATATGCCCCGGCTGTCGACACTGAAAACATACTTGAGGAGCCTTACAGGGGCCGTCATGATATTTTAGGCAATTCTGGCACTTGCGATTTTCACCAATCGATCCCGAGACACTGCTCCCGCCTCTACTAAACTGCTCCCGAGGTTGAGGAAAACTAATAGATGCCGAACTTGGTGCGCCACGCGAAGATCCCACACCCCTATACACCTTCGATGCATTTCCTGGAAATGCGCTCCCTTGCCTTTTCTTTTGAGATCGTTCTGCAAGCTTATGTCTCGCCTGAACTAAACCTTCTACCCTCAGGGCTTCTTCTACGAGATCGTCAAGACTCTCGTACTTGTCTCCGGACTTGATGCTATCTCGAATATTTAAATTAAGACCATCTTCAAATCTCTTGCATAAGTCTCTCGTCGTATATGACTCAGGAGCGAATTCTCGCAATTCCAGAAATTTGCTTTCGTACTTCACGACCGACATAATGCCTTGAAAGAGGTTGAAGAACTCCTTTCTCTTCTGAACCATGATGTACTGAGAGAAGTATCGATCTTTGAATCGTTCCTCAAAGATAGCCCACGTAATAGTAACCGAAGATGTCTCTTTAAGATTCTGCCACCATCGTCGTGCATCTGGGCCTAACAGCTTGGTCGCAATGACCACACGATAACATTCTTCAATCATCAAGGTGTCAAAGGTCTCTGTAATCTCCTTTAACCATGCCCC